>CAJQZN010038879.1:0-15692 GCA_907164685.1 Colias eurytheme | reverse complement strand
TTTACTTACACGCCCATAAGCGTTTTAATTCTATCCCAATGTCGTTCTCTCATACATGGATTTTTCAAATCACCAATCAGTGGCAAGGTTCTCCGAAAAGCGTCTACTTTGACACGTGTGGTATCAATAATATCCCAACCTTTATCTTTTAGCTGACGAGAAAGACGATTGAAATTCCTGAAAATTAAAAAAATATAAACATTTTGAATAAACCAATGAAATATGTACATATATACTTTGGTTTCTAATATAATATTATGTGCGATAGTTTACCTAAAAAGGTACATAACATTGTCTTCCATTTCATCTGTTTCCATTTCCCAAAACGTTTGCGTTTTATATTTCTCCCACGATTCCTCCCATTGGAATACTAATCCCCATACTTCCTCCAATTTCTCCAGCTCCTTCTCCATTCTTTGCAGATCCAGATTCACTGGCGTCCTAATGAAAGTCCAAATAAATCTTAAACTACACTTCACAATGTTAAAATCAATATTAAAAACACAAAATATATTGAAGTTTACGTTAAATTAAAAACAGCAAGTCCATCTCTTATTTGCTGTTCTTGGGCTCTTAGTGCATTTAGTTGTTCTCTATATGCCTTCAACTGCGCCATAGCATCTTTTCCGCTTATATCTGAACTACAAGGTGCAGTCTTATAAAAATCTTCGCAAAAATCTTTTGCAGCTTCCTTAAAAACCTATAATGGAAATAATAGGATAGGAGCAAGGAAATAAGGTTGGGGTAAAACTAAAAAAACATGATTCTAATTGGATTATACGGATATATAAGATAAAAATAAAAGGCCAAAAGAAATGTCGTTGGATATTATTCTTAAAAATTAGCATACAGTATTACTTACTTCAGCTTGTTCTAGCAACTCAGCTTTAAATTTATCTTTGTTCATTTCTAACGCTTTCTTTGCTTCTTCCAATAGATTCAAATATTCCGCCCAAACAACTGGAATATTCTCGTGACGAGTCATCATATCTGAACTCACTTCAACTTCAAATTTGGCTACAATAAATTATACGTTAGTTTAAAATAAATATGGGAAATATAGTGAGCACATGAAACATAACTAACAAAATTGAAATGCGACAAGAAAACGTCATCAAATAAATTCGTACCCAATGTCATCATTTGATCCGTTATTGGTGGAAATGTTTTTTCAAATGGAGCTATTTCAGACAGTAGACGCTCATACGTAGCAATTGCACTTGCAAGTTCTTGTAAATCAGCCGGCATCTGCGTAAACAAGAGTTAAATAAAAAACATATTGTGTGATCTATCTTAATTGATATGGACAAGCAAGACCGAGACAAAAATTAAAGCAGTAAATTGTTCGTTTGGCATGCAATAGAATACACTTTCAAGAGATATTTAAAAAATAAGACAGAATGAAATACAAACAGTCATAGCTTCTACGCTGCTTTTTTCTATGTAAGCGTAAATAACGTCGATGTCAGCCTCGGTGATAACTCTCAAAAGCTCTCCAAGTTTAGTTTGCCACACCAAACAATGCGCTATTATTGACTTCTTCAATTCACTCGAATTTAGCGTGATGAAATGTATCTGTTAACATAATCTATTTCTAGCTAGGTATTTCTAATTAAAATATTCCTCTTTCGGTACTTTACGCCATTACTTAACATTTTATAAGTTTTTGTAATAATTTTAATCCACTCTTAATAAATTAATGTCTTATATACCTGATTTATTGTCTCTTGAATTTGCACAGCGTTCGCCAAGTTGCTATAATTAATTATCAGTTCATCGAAATCAGAAGCCTTATGTCGCTCCTCACGGTATTTTATCATAAACTCGTCCTTATCCACCTTCCAAATATGAGAGTATGGATCCCACATACGGATATGGTCATTTATTAGCGTTAAATTGTATTCAATTTCTAAAATAAATTAATGTTATTTATTAATTTGTATTTGTAATTTGTCACTCATGCCGCCTATAATCTATCTATGTATCAAAATATTGCACCCCGATCCAAATCCAATCAACAGTTTAAGAGATTTTTCGAAAGAAAGAAAAGTATTTAATAGCTAAAACAATAACTTGAGTAAATATTAAATTTAAAATTTTAATGAGGCAACGGAGATAGCATCAGCTATACGCCCATGTCTTACGAAACATGCATATCTATTCCCAAAAAATTTGCGTTTTTTAATAGTAGTATTATTAGGTTTCTATGGTACGTTTTGTACGTACCGGTATCAATAAGTGATTGCAGCTTGTTTGTATCCGCATCAGTTTTAATAACTTCGTTGAATTTCTTTAGACCACCAGCCGGTAAACCAAATTTTTCAAATAATCTAGGTACTGTACTTAAAATATGTACGATTTCTTCTAAAACGGTGGTAAAAGAGTCAACTATTTCAGTTCGGCTTGGCAAGTAAACAATATTTTTACCAGATAAATACAATTGCATTTTTATTAGCGGTGATGGAGCCATGGTACCTAAAAAAGATATATTTTAGATAGGTACAAATAAATCTTTATAGGTATTGTTGCATTTAGAAGAAGCATCAATTGTAAAATAATTATTATCATAGCACTGTCTTTGTAACTATTTATACTGACCGTCACCATGAACGCATTTGTACATATTTTGCATTGTGGCTTTGATGGCTAATCTCAATGCATCTTCCATCAAGCGATCAAATCGTCTTACATATTTAACCCAATGCTCCGCCATCTAATAAATTATATGCAAAATTAAATCAAGAAAATTATAAAATCTATGTACAAGCCAAAAATAGAACATGGAGAAAGTTGTCACCTGTCCTATATATGCTTCAAAACCCTCATAAACAATAATTATATAAATTATTATTTCTTTATACATGTCCAATATTTTGGTTGTTGCTTCTGTTTCCATTTTTCGAATCGTTTCTCGAAGAACTTGAATTTCAAATACATTATAAATATCAAATTCAATAAGAGGTGTATCACAAATTTGCTCCATTATTTTGACTAAGTTAAGATTACAGTTTTTGTAAGTGGTTAGAAAGTCTTGAAGCTGAAAGAAAATTTATGAATATAAAAAATCATACAAATTATTTTTCAGACCTATTGGCGCCGATTTCTATACAGCAGATAGCATTTTTATTATACTAATAAATAAAAAATTGATTATAACATGATAATAATATACTTACTGTAGTGTTTATTTATAAAGTTTTATTCGTAAAAATAGGAAAAGGTAAAATAATTTTTGTAATACGTGGCTTGAGTTTATCAAATATTTTGTTTCGTTAATTTATCTCGTTAGAGATACACAGTAAGTACTATATTTATATTATATATTTTTATAGGTACTCACTTCACCAATCTGTGTAACACAATCGGCAATATAAGCATCAGACATTGTAGAGGTCCAAGTTAGCTTGAAAATTCCTGGTTGAACCTTTTTCTCACATGCCTATAATTTATCATTAAAACGTTAATTGAAATTCTCAGCAAATTTGAAAATTTCAAATTCTCCCAATAAATTGGTAAGATCAATACGACATGACATCCCGCCAATTGCCGCCAAATTCATTACATTTTTTTTCTGTTATGGCAAGGAGGTTAAACTATTTGCCAGTGTCAAATCAGGTAGGTACATTTCAATTTTAATTTTTAATGTCAGTTTGTCAAACGTCAATTTAAAAAACTGGTAAATATCAACAATACAATCTTCTACATTTTTATTTATTATTTAAAACGAATTGATTTTAAAAGTTTAAATCATATTTACAATAGTCCCATGTATCCATTAATTAAAAAAGATGCCTGCAATGAATTTGGCAGACCCAGAACTAGAATTGATAGATCCTACGCCGAACGTTCATGCTTTGTTCATTCAATTTGATAAAGTATTCTTTTACACAAAATTGGCCAGCCGAGCTGTTGTGCGATGGAGTAAACGAATGTACTCCTGCGCGGGAATTTGTTCGTAAGTAGCTTGAAAATAAACACAATATGTTTCGTGTTTGCTTAAATCTTCAAATCTACACTAGGCTTTTTGTGGCTCTTTTTAATAGATAGAATGATTCGTGAGGTGTTATGAACAAAAACAGAAGTTATTTTTTTATTTTTATTGTACAATAGGGGAGCGCTTGGCCACAATCTTGTCTTCAAGAGGAGAGTGAACAGGGACATTCTTGGGCAGCGCGCTCCATCTTAGGCCACATCTCAGCTTACCATCAGGCGAGATCATGGCTAAGCGCTCCCCTATTATACGGTATAAAAAAAAACAATCTCTGTGGCCTAAGATGGGGAATTCCTTAGAATGTACCTGTTCACTCTCCTCTTGAAGACCTCCAAATTGTACTCGTTGTGGAACACAGTTAGAAAATGGAAATAAATAAATAGGAATAATAGTCCTCCAAATCCATAGTTATAAGAATGACCCCTAAATATATATATGTATATATGTATATTTCTATTAGATGATTAATCCAATTTTGTTTCGTTTACAGATATGACAGAGGAGGGCTATGTGACATAGCATTAAGCGAACCACTGTTAAAACTTAGACCAAGGAAAGATCTAGTGGAGACACTTCTACATGAGATGATACATGCATTTCTTTTCATCACATGCAAGGACCAGGATCGAGATGGCCATGGACCCAATTTCAAGGCCCATATGTACAGAATCAACCAAGCTGCTGGTCTAAACATTAGCATTTATCATGATTTCCATGATGAGGTAAGTTTTACACAATTCATTCTGACCATGTAATTGTGGTGTTGTAGTTGTTATAGTGATGAAAAATATATTTAAATTTTGTCCTTTTGAACCTCAGGATTTATATACTCTAGGTTTAATAAATTATAATGATAAATTATAATGAGTACATATGGTAATAATGAAATTTTAATTTAAAATCAAGAAACATGAATTTAAGTGATGATATTCTATTGATGATAGCCTGTAGGCTATACATAAATGTATTTAATGTATGTATGTATTAAATGTATTGAATACATAATAGTACGTAGCTAAACACTACAGAACGGACACTCTCCGCCTCCCGCCAAATTAAACACTTACCTCACCCCGCACGATCAGGCTATAAATGGGCCACATTTTTCTGCAAGGACGATACGCAATGAAGATTGGCAACATTAATCAAATTGACTTAAAGTAATTTTATTATGTTGGATTTGTGATTATCATTTTTCGTAGAAAATGGTTAGATATTGTGCTGTTTATGGATGTATTTCATCAGGAAAACGCGATTTTTTTTACGCTAGTCACAAATGTGCCAACCATAAAGCGTTAACACACACATTTGCAGTCTCTAAAGTGCGACTGTTAAAACGATAATTTTGTATGGAGTGTCCGGGGTGTGCTTGCAGCTTTGCTTATAAATTTTGCACAGATTTACAAATAACATTTTTCTACATTTTCAGGTTAAATTATACCAAACTCATTGGTGGAGGTGTGATGGTCCATGTCAGAACCAAAGACCGCATTTTGGGATTGTTCGCCGACCAATGAACAGAGCGCCTGGCCCATATGACTACTGGTGGAATGATCATAAAAGGAAATGTGGGGGGACATTTGTTAAAATAAAAGAACCTGAGAAAACCAACAAGAAAAAGGTAGCTAAACCTTCAAACAATGATATTACCAAATATATAAACAATAACAATAAAGCAATTATAGATAAACATAAAACAAATAGTGTTGTTGCTAAACCAGTTCTTAAAGATTCCAATGTTATTAAATCAAAATCTAATAATAACAGTACATTAGTTGTGTCCAAGACAAATAATATTGTGTTTAATCCGCAAGTAACGAAACCTGTTCCGTTTAGTGGTAATGGCCACACAATTAGTGACCAAACAAAATCTAATGACTCCTCAAATGTATTACAAACTGTTCGAAATATCTGGGCAAATAAAAGTATTAATATGTCAGTAACAGCTAGCACTGGTCCAAAACAACCACAAAAAAGGATCAGTACATCACCAAGTGATGATAAAATACATTTACCACCTAAAAAAATAAAGAAAATTGATGATTATTTTAAAACTAATGCAACAAACATGTTAAAAGATTTATATGGTCAGGACTTTGATCTTACACAGTCAAAGAAAGATGAAAAACTGATTGCAGTGCCTGTTAAAACAGTGCCTGTAAATAATTTTGTTGGTAGCCTAAAAACAAGTGTAATTGATAATTTAGTTGATTGTCCTATATGTAATGCTAAAGTAGGTAGTGATGAAATTAATAGACATTTAGATGAATGCCTAAGTAAAGATGTAATAGAAGAATTAAGTCAAGAGACTGTTCAGAATGGAAACCCAACTGTGATATCTAATAATAATCCTGATTGTAATAAGAATGAAAAAGATAGATTAGCAAAACCGATAACTATTAAAGAAGAATCTATAGATTTAACAAATATATGGATAAAACCTGTTGACAAAGAATATCCAATGTCTAAAATCGACATAAAAAATGAAGTCGAAGTCAAACCAGAAAATTACGTCGAAATAAAAACAGAACAAGACAACAAAACGGTGACACCCAAAACACAAATTAAAATAGAACCTAGTAGTAGTAAAACAGCAGATGAACACATATGTCCATGTTGTGGAAATACAGTAACAAAAACAGTGGAAGAACACTTAGACGAATGTTTAGCGTTTTTCGATAATAACACTACAATACCTGAAGAAGGTGCGTCTACGAGTTTTGCTAATGAAACCATAATAATTGATGATGACATACATGATGAAACATTACTTTTCAATGAAACAGGGACAAAAACGCCTTGCCCGTGTTGTATGAAGATGATTGAGATGGCCGAAATGAATAGACATCTGGATGTCTGTTTACTTAGAGATTAATTTTGTTTGTTGAGAATTGTGTACTTATTATTTTGTGAATAGTGTTTTCCAATGTATCAACTATTATGTTTTTATGTTATGTTTTCTTCAGTTGATGATTTTCTTTCAACTATTTCTGTGTTTAAATCTATCACTTCTTATTCATTATTTTGTATCATTATAAAGACATGGTGACATGTTTATAATTTCGATAAGTTTGTAAATAATTTCTATAGCTTGATCGCAGTGGCTGTAAGGCTGCATAGGTATGTGCGTGCGTGTGTTTCTACGTAACTTCTAACTCGTTCTCTTTCTGACCCGGTCCCCGCCTCACCGCACATATCTACCTAGGGCGTGGTACAGCCACTGCGGTCAAACTATAACGATTTTTCTTCTTTTTGAATCAATCTCTGAATCTCTTATAATATTGAATGAATGGATATGTAATTGTTTAGTTTGTTTATCTTTATTACTGTTGATAATTATACTATTGATGTGATATTAGACTAAATATATGTATATATGAATGTTATAAATAGAAGACAGTTTAATTTAATATTTAAAGAATTTCTGAATGATATCATTTATAGAAAAAATTAAAGAATTTAAAACATTTTATACATTATAATAATTTTCTTCAGGCATTTAGAAATCATCATGAAATAAAGAAAGTGACAGATGTCACAACCAACTGGTTTGATCAGCCATTTAATTAAGAGCCTAGCCTCTTTATTAAAGAGCGTCAATTTATTAAAAGAGCTTAGTCTTTCTAAGAGTCGTAAGCTCCTAATAAAATTAGCTTAAAAGCGACGACATATACATAGCAAGAATACGTTAAATCACTCCGTTTTTGTATTGCATAATAATACTTAATTACCGTGGTCAGTGGCTTGAACAGCAGGCGTTCATCTTCAGATAAAGAGTCTAAAATCTTGTTGTATCCCTTGACTACGGCTAGCACACTCTCGTATACGTAAAATACTGTCTTGCTCTTATTGTATACCTGGAATAAATTCAACTTGCGTAACTGAATGTAGTTACTAATTTCTTTGGAAAATTCGACGTATCTAAAATTTGGTCACAACTAATTCTTAGAAGATTGCATTGAATCATTAAGCTACTATAAAAAATAGACTCGTAATCGACTGTTAAAGGGAATTGTATAAAACATTCAACTCAAAACTTATTTCGTGACAGTAATATTTAAGGTAATAGACATTACGTATACGGTCATTAAAAAAACGCTGTCTAATAGACGAGTAGGCAGAGTTTCGCTTTGGACAGGTTTTGAGTGTTATTGTGAGTATATTTATTTATTGTACGTTATTGCATTCATTGCAATAAAGTAACAGAATAACTTACAGCATAAGCATGCAATGGGATGTCCAATTTCAAGTTCTCCCAATGATGTGCTTCTTTACACAGTTCCAGAATGTTCCTAAAACATTGTGGACAATTTATTATTTAAGAGGCATTGTTAAGGCCTTGTTAATTTTTTTTTTGTTTAAAAAATACATACACATCTATATTGCACTCTAGAAGACCAGGATTTTCAGCGCTTTTCCTCATTAGCGTCTTGTTCAGACCTGCTCCGCACTTTTCATCCAAGTTATGCTGAAATTATTCATACTACATTTGGTTTCAAAGCACATCGGATTATTATTCGGGAATAACGAAGTGTATCTTACACAAGCAAATTCGGTCTGTATGTTAAAATAACAGGTGAGTAAGATTATTAAATGTGTTTTATTATGATGATGAAATTGAACGATGAGAAGTATATTTTACCGTCCAGGATATCCACAATTCTCTGATTGCGACGTCAATAGCACCCATGAGTCTATTGACGTGCATGATCACATCTTCAGAGTTGCTGCACGCCATCAACCAAACTGAAGCGTCCGTCATTACCTAAGAGGCATAAGCTAATATTGTGAGAAAAGAAAATGCTAATGAAATGAAAATATTTAGCGCTTGTAGTTCTAGTTTTGGCCACAGTACCTATCAGTAGTATGCATTTAGGTTATTATCTTACATTACGCGGCTTAGAATAAGATGATGCAATTTAACTAGGTACTTAACTTTTCTTTAATATTTGAAATAAATATGAGATTTTTTCGATAGCTTATTAATTTTCAGTATATCAAATAAATAACATTTCCTGATACCTTCTTCAAGTACGCTAGCCTATTCTTCCTCATACGAAGTACAACTGCTCTGCCGGAAAAAGAGGGCAAGTCGGACGGATACTGGCCGCGAGCTGATACCATATCCTTCTTAGCTTCTTGTACTTCGTCGCTGAACATGGCCCAGACCTGGTGAGAACTTCCTATTAAATCTGTATTCTTTTGTATACATTAATTTTTAGATAACCCATGTACTTCGTATAAAAACAGAACAGATAGCATGTATTTCTTACTTCAGCAGTCTTTCTCTTGAAGATACGTCTCAGGCTTTTACGCTTCGAATAATTATGTAGTGAATATAAGGCGACAACAGCTTCTTCGACATGATTTACACCTTCAAACACTGTTTCTACTAGATTTTCTATAATAATCTGAAAATGATCAATAATACCATGTGTAAAATCATAAAATTCACAAATATCTTCCTAAATTTTACATTCTTACCTCAATATCTTTAATAACAGTTCTGAACTGTAGAACATCGTCATACCACGAAGGTGCCTGAACATCTAAAATGGTATCAGCAACCGCTCTAACTTGATCTAATGCGTCATGGAACATGTGTTCTATTTGATCGCATTTTGCTTCAAATTGATCACCACGAGCACCGGCGAACATTGGCTTATGGATAACTTCTAGTTCATCAATCCTGGAAACAGGAAAATCAATATAAAAAGAACCTTATCCTCGACATTTGATTTCTTATTGGATCAAGCCAGAAAATGCAAGAAATGAAAATTTTATATTATCATGCTGTTACCTTCCAAATATTATCATGCAGTTACAAACATCCAGCATGTCGAAACATCGCTGCACAAAGGAATCGATATAATTAAATATTGAGCCAGTGTCCAGCTCCCAAGTTCCAGGATTTACTTCGCTATGAGCTTCCGCCATCAGGTCATATATCTCCCTGTATCTTTTACAGCAATCTATACATTTGCTGAATTCGCCAAGAGCCTTCTTAGTTTGACCATCAAACAGATCCTCTAGTTTTATGTAGTTTCTACAGAGAATTATAATTTGATTGCTCAAGGCTTTGAACAGATTTGTTATACGCGTCTCGCTATTGTAGTATGGGGACTCCATCCAGATAACTCGAAATAAATTAATGATTTGCGGAATGTGGTTGGATATTTCATCTGGGTCTTCAACACATTCTAGTATAGCACAGGGCTGTTTAATGACTTGAAGGAACTCAATATTGGATGTTGCTTCTTTGATCTTTTGGTTAATTTCATCACAGAGCGCTTGAAATTGATGTATGAAAGTGGAATGCGTTGTTACTAATATTTTCGTGATATGCTTTACTGCTGGGTTACGTAATTGATAGAGAAGAGCACTCAGGTTCTCATCTGAAACATTAAATTTATTATAAAAATCATTTTATTCCTACATATTTTTCATTTTTGTAAAAACAAAATACCACATACGTCGGTATACCCAAAAGTCGTACTCATCGCTTGGACATAAGAGCTCTTTTTGTGAAGCAACCGAAGACTGATCTTCGATGCAGGATTTTATCTGGTGTGTCCAATATACTACTACACCTTCCAGTCGTTTCACCAGTTCTCTGTCAGCACTTGCTTTCTCAAAGGAGAGGTCTTGGCCCTCTCGAGGTATGTATAACACAGTAAGTCCAAGCATTTTATAGTACATGTCAGTTAGCTTGGCCAGAAATGTATGTAATTGTGAGCAGAACTCACTTTTGACACCTATTTAATTAAAGAAATGCTATTAGAAATTGCAGGGACATAGTATTAAAAATCTGTAGAAAATGGACGAAATACAGATAGGTAAGTTTTATAGTTATTATCTGAGAGCAATTTCGACGAATATTACATTTATATTATTTACAAATACTCACTATCTGGCCAAGTTCTAATTGCAAAGAAGTACGGAGCATACACCAACTCCAATATCTTAATCATATTCGATTCTACCGAATCGACAAACGTGCCGAAAACGATATCATCATGAAACGTTTCAGCCTTGAATACGAAGTCAGGTTGTCTTATAAAATACATCAGATCATAGACAGGGGATAGAGGAATATCAGACGCGGCTTTCAGTTTGTCTCCTTTGAAGTAGATGCATAAAATGAGAGCTCGTGGTTCTGTGATCCAGTCTTCTATACCCGCTTTTGTTTCATCATTCCAGTCTTCATAGCGTAGATCATAGAGTGTGGTTATATCCATTATGTAGGAGACCAGTTTTTGAAGTTCTTCTGTTTCGTATACTGGTTTGACTGGAAGCTGCGCTAGCTCACGTTCGAGCTGAGCTTGACGTTCGCGCTCTGTAATATTTTAATAATACTTTGCAAAAATTGTTTCGGGCAATTGCTTATAACATTATTGGCTGATCAAAAGTTGTGGATTAAATTTTCATATTGTCTAATGTACCTACATTATTTTATCATGTTCATTTTTTTACAAGTTTAATTTCAATATCTACGTAGGTATATTATTTCTTTATTTTCACAAAAAATTATGTACCTACATAAAAATAATTCCTGCTTACATCAAAAACGGCTGTGCAGATTTAAATGATTATTATATATTTTTTTATTGTCACCGCATGGATTAAGATTATATCCGAAAAAACTTTACCTTATTGTAAACTAGATGGCGTTGTATCCAGATACAATTATCATTGGTTTGTATGTGTAATATGTGATTTTATAATTTTAGCAAACAATGAGAAGAATATGATGGCTAATATAGTATGTAAGTTAATCAAGGATACTTGTTAAAATAACCTATACGTACCTATTAATATTATAAATGAGTCTGCAAGTCTGTTAAGTGTCAGTCTGTTATACTTTCACGTCTAAACGACTGAACCGATTTAGATAAATTTTGTAAGTAATAGAAACTCAGGTAAGCTCAGGTAAACTTAATCCATAAAACTTAATAGAAACAAGCTTCTATTTCGTTAAGAAAACAATGCAAATGAAATATGACTATGTGTTAGTGATGGCATAAGGAGTACGCGAGTGAAGCGGCCGCGGCGGGTAGTAGGTAATTATACCATATTATTACTTATATAGGTATCTGTTTAGTATTTATTGCGTGGGTTTAGTTATCTATCCTGATGATATTTTAAATGCGAAAGTATATAAGTTTGATTGCATGTGTGTTACTCCTTCAGACAAAAACTGCTGAACCGATTTTCATGAAAATTGGTACACGCATAACTTGGATTAACACATAAAGCAAGCCACGGGCGACAAGCTAGTTTTCCATATTTTTGTATTTGTTGAAAATTATTGGAGCGCATTTGTAAAGTACTTATTTAAGAGAGTTGAATTCAGTCAACCCACTACTTATAGTTAGACAAACTACACAACAGACAGCTCTATGAAAAATTTAATATTGCATTTCAGAATTATTTTAACTAATTCCCAACATTATAACCAACCTCTTTCCTCTTCAGAATTGTGACTTAAGTCATCGCTCCATGTCACTTTAACTCGCTTACGTTCTTCGTCCATAATTAACTTAAAACAGCTTAAATGTAACTTTTAAATTAATAAAAGCTTATACTACAAAATATTAAACAACGCCATTTTATCACTGCTAACAGTTGACTGCCGTTGACAATCAAATAAAATAATTTTTTATTCAGAATTGTAAGTGGCCTGTCTTAAAATGAGCTTTTGTTTAAAGTAATGTTGGAGAATTATTGATAAAGCGTCGCTAAGTTACGTAATTATGCATACGTATCTCTGTAAGTATTAATTATTACATTTTCAGATAAACTTTATTATTAAATAGCTTAGATTTTAAATAGTATTTGTTTTTAAGACATGAAATCCAAGAAGTATTGTAAGTACTAGATTTTTTACCAGCTATCTTTTTAACATTGCCAAAAATGACGGGACACAGCCATGACACATTACAGAGGCAAATCTACAAACTAAAAACCAAAGTATTATATTATATTCAGTGATAGTGGTATAATTGATATTCTCGATTGTTCTAGAACATTCTAGAATGTTCCACCATGTGTGTGTGGTCACATGGCGTGGAGCGGGCTCACACTCAGTAGGGACGGGCGGCAGAGGCTGGCGAGCGTGCTTCGCGTTTTATTGATCATGCAGCTGATTTTATCGCTTGTGATGGTGATATTCTGTTACAATGTGTCTGTTCGTGTTATGTCCTTGATGATGAATATACATAAGGTGCGGATTAAGTTTTACTAACTCAATCTATAGTTCTGATTTAACTTAAAATCTACTAGACCGATCTTTATAAATCACCAGAGCTTACCATTAGAAAGATTTTTTTATCCCGGTTCAAACTACCGAAACCGGGACATGCAACTAGTACGGTCCATATGGTACCTATAATAAACATAATTCTATTTACAAAACAAAAACTCACTATCTGACCCGGCTTCTCCCGTGCTACGTGTAAAGCCTAAACTAATCAAGGAACACGTAGGTACCTACATATCCAACGGTGATATAATTTTTTAAATCGGTCCACCAGTTTAACAAACAAATTCTTCAGCTTTGAGTTATTAGTACAGATAGATATGTCGACAGCGAAATTCCAAACAGCTTATCTCACTATTAATGACAATGACAGTCACGGTCACATTAATAATTGTAAAACATAAATGGACAACTAAATTTATTTTATTTCATTTCATTTCAAAGAAGACATCCCCAATATCCAACCTTTCCTAACCGCCCAGTAAACATCTAGTTAAGTAGTAGGTACCCTTTTCCCCAATCCAGCTAACAGTGTACCTTCTCTACGGCCTCATCTTACTCCAAGCGTACAGCATGAAACTACACTACACTAGTGGGCTGCGGCTTATCACGTGGTTACTCCGCCGACCACATTGGCATAGATCGACGACTGTCACTCGGCGGTGGATGGTCAGCGGGTGTCTGATGGCTGCTAACGGGGTGCTTGTATATGCTGCGTGCAGGAGTACTATGAAGGTTAATTCTTCCTTATCCTTCCTATATTTTTACTTTAATTTTTACTTCCTATATCCTATCCTATCCTTACTATTGTAGTATACCTAAGTAGGTATGATAGGTCTTATCTATGCTATATAAGTATCCTATCTAGCTTCTAAGTGCGTATAGGTAAGTAGGAATATTTGTTTGTCGATGTTTCACGATGTAATCGAACTATTTTATGTCTCATTGAACTTACAGATTGTACCCCAGATAAGCGAAAATAAAATATTTTCAAAACAGTTTCATTGTTTTCTTATATGTCTATATGTAACCTAACCTAACCTTACCTAATCTTTTGACTTGATGATAGTTATCTACTTTTAGGCTCTTATCAAAGAACTTTCCACATCCCTACGTGTTGGAATTTCTCAATATCTTACGGAGCCATATTGGAAAAATTTACTGGATACAATGCAGGTGATAAAATAACTCTAGTGCTTTTCATCTTGTATTTTCCGATAGCAAAAGTAGATTGTACTGGAGTGTTGGAATCGGTATTCAGATTTCTATTTAGAGCCATAATAAATGTTATAATACTACGGCCGCGTATTAACGCCTATTTATCTTGGCTTGGCCATACATAATGAAAATCGTATGTAATCGTCATACGTAAAAAATATACGCGAAAGATATATGCATTCATATATTATGTATATGTGTATACAAGTGAACATGTCTCACAGCTCAATTTAGCTCAGGTAAAAAAAAAATTCTAGCATTAAATTGTGGAGTTACTTATGTGGTATGTGACTCTAGGTGGAGTTAAATTGCTGTGGGGCTGATCAGCCGAGCGATTGGAATGAAATACCGTGGTTAAATATTGATTTTCTTAATGAAGATTCGGACCTTGTTATGAAGTAAGTCATTTGTATGGATATATGGTGGGAACAGGGTTAAATAAAAGATGATACTCATTTAAAATCTGATTTATTTATAACCAATTAAGATACTTACACATAGTTACATAACATATTATATCTACTTAACTATTTACTTACTACATATATTTTATTGACTAGGTACCTTAGAATATCTTAAAGCTAAAATATAATGTAAATCGGTTCCGTCTTTATTTTGATTACATTGCCAACATTATGGTTAGGTTAGCCGGCACAGACGGGAAGGTGCTTCCGCCAGTGACTCCGTACTCGTGCTGTTCGCCCGCCGTTCTGGCGGCGTGCTACCACGACCCCTTGCAGCAGGTGACGTGTGCACTGATGCTAGAGACAAACAAAAATTAAGTTTTGTAGTAGGTGTGGTCAAAAAAAAGCGCGTGTGTGCCGAGTATGTGTCAGAAGCGAAACTTCTTTGGCAAGATTCAAAAATACCAAAATCGTCGCCTTACTCCATGACGTGCGTGACGGTATTGCTACGATGAAATCTTGAAATTTTACTCTCAACGTGCCTAAAGAAGTTTCACTTCAAAAATAACTTATTGTAGTTCTTTTAGCAGTAAAGTATATACCTAGCCTGATTTATTATATATATTTTTCTTGTCTTTTATTTAATGCAATTTTGAGCCAAATCGATCCAGAAGTTTTTGAATGAAAGGGTATTAAGCGAGTGTGTACTGGGTAAAGTAGAAGTCGGAAAAACTCTAACATGTCGATTTATAAATAGTGGGAGTGGCGCTGGGCGTGGCAGTCCCACTCGCCGCTAGCGGGCGCGTCGCTGCACGCTCGC
>CAJQZN010038878.1:0-11717 GCA_907164685.1 Colias eurytheme | reverse complement strand
CATAGCGACACGACGCTCTTCCGACCAGGAAGGATCCGTAAAACGTATTCGGATCGGACACGGCGTGCAAAGTGGCAGTGCGCGTGTCCCGCCGAGTGCACGCTGCACAGGAAATTAGCATAATTGCGCGGAGACAAACTCGTACAAACATACTGAGAAAAACACGATTGCTTGTTAGGTAGCTTTCAATAAATATCATTCTAAAGTTTTATGCGGTCTAACACAACAATATAACATCATACTTTTTTCACACCAACCCTTCGTCGGATATCTTATTACTATTATAAAGGCGAAAGTTTGTATGGATGTATGGATGTATGGATGTTTGTTACTCTTTCACGTTAAAACTACTGAACCGATTACAATGAAATTTAGCACACATATAGAGGGTAACTTGGATTAACACATAGGATAGGTTTTATCCCGGAAATCCCACGGGAACGGGAACTATGCGGGTTTTTCTTTGAAAACGCGGGCGAAGCCGCGGGCGGAAATCTAGTAATATTATACTTGATTTCAGAGTTTATTTCTTGTTCTAAATGTGTACGAATAAAGGCGATCGAACAGGAAGCTATCAAGAATACAGTACTACAGTCGAAACCACTTAAAAAGTGGTTTGTTGTCGGTCGAGGCACGCCGTCTGTGATGTCACAAGGACCACTTTTACGTCATGTTTTCCGATTTAGCTTATTATTTATCAATTAATATAATTCGAATATTTATTAATTACTATAATTCGTTTTTGCTTAAATATATTCATGAAGCTAGGAATTCTTCTAAATGTTATCCATTCCAGGGAAAGAACTTATTCCGACTGAATGTTGGAATAGCTAGTCACTCATACATGATTAGTAATTAGAATCTTATAATTATAAGACTTGATAATATTATATTGTCAAAACTTCGCCATAAAAATCAAAAAACTTTTCCGAAATGTGCGACCGTCAAATTTTTGGAGACTAACTTTTTAAAAATACACAATTAAGCATTTTTTATGCTATATAACAAATCCCTACTTCCCTACTATCCCTATCCCTACTAATATTATAAATGCGAAGTAACTCTGTCTGTCTGTCTGTTACGCTTTCCCCTGAGAAAGAACATAGGTAACCTTTTATCAAAACACCACGCGGGGAAGCCGCGGGCGGAAGCCAGTAAAAAAAAATATCGTTAATGATACCATCTCCCATCTCAATAGGCAGGGTCACTAAGCCAGTGTGCCAATCCTACTTTGGTGACCTTAATTCATCGTACGTTATGAATATTGACGGACGCTGCTATCGACATAGTGATACGAATCTAAAAACTATTGCTCTTCGGTGGCAACTGGCAGTGATAAAAAATAAAAATACGTGGCTGTTGAAAAGATGAACCAGTTTCCAATGCCAAATACTAATGAATATTCAGAACATAGTACGAGATCCGGCTGCAGGATCAGTGCGTTCATCGGTTTTTTGCTGAAAACCGAATTTTTATGTATATATTATGTATTTATAATTAGGAGAATATATATCGACTAGGTTGCCAGTCAAAATTTGGCCGCAAGCATGTTTAATTAAAATTTTTCTAATCGATTTTTGGGAAAAAAACCCTTATTTGCGGCCGGATTTAATAAGGCAACCATATATGATAATAAATAGAAAAAAAATAACTTTAATTTGATATATGATTCATAAATGTGCGTTATGAACGTAAAAATGAATCGAAATCATACCTGTTTGCACCAGGCTGCCAAGATGTTGCGGCCAGGTGAAAAGCGGCAACCGTGATTTTTTAGAATTTTTATATCATTTGACGTGATGTAGACTACATTTTATTCAAAAAACAAGTGAACGATTTTTTTTCCCAAAAATCGATTAGAAAAATTTTAATTAAACATGCTTGCGGCCAAATTTTGACTGG
This sequence comes from Colias eurytheme, assembly GCA_907164685.1. Classification (NCBI taxonomy): domain Eukaryota; kingdom Metazoa; phylum Arthropoda; class Insecta; order Lepidoptera; family Pieridae; genus Colias; species Colias eurytheme. Next base: position 9,815 of record CAJQZN010038878.1, on the reverse strand, counting down.
CAACCTAGTCGATATATATTCTCCTAATTATAAATATACATAAAAATTCGGTTTTCAGCAAAAAACCGATGAACGCACTGATCCTGCGGTGGGATCTTAGACTAACATAAATACCACAATATATCCAGAAGAATATAAAGAATTTAAGTTTCAAATACCAATATTATTCTATAGTTATATATTTATTTGTTACAAAGTTTATATTCAAGTACCTGCTACCAGTCTGCAGCAGGCACATAAAACTATAGTTATTTATTATATTGCGATGGGCATATACATGAGATTTAAAAATCTTTATATTGATAACCAATTTTATTGCTCAGACAATCCACCAGATAACGCTATATCGGGATCGGAATAATTCATGAAATATAAAACTTGAATAGGGTGCTCTATGGTACATCCTTGGAAAATCTCTGTTTATTGTTGTAATTTGCTATCTCTTTTATCTGGATGGATGGAGAGGAGGGGGTTAGTAGAAGCCTTTATTTAATTTTTAAAAGGTGATAGATTTATATATATTTTAATTTCAAATCGTATCTTGTACGGCTTTGTTTCTATTACTTTGTACCATCAAAAGGAATAGATATAAATTAGATAGGTTTACTAAACCAAAAAATTTTATTTACCAAATATCGGTCAAATCTAATTTGACCCATTTTTTTATGATGTCGGTCGCAGAATCTGTTTGGCGCGGCGTCCCTAAAAATTTTAAGTGAAGCTTTCACCCCCATTACTATAACACACATAAATAAATCGTCCTGTGATGAAACTAATCTAAGGCCTCAAAAGAAACATTTTCTTGGACTCTATCTCCGGCGACTGCTCGCGAGCAGCACTACCACGATATTGTAAAAGCTACGCACGTTACTATCGCGTCATACATCTAGATTAACAAATGTAATTTTTTTGTAGATGATTATCGTGTTATCGCACGTTAGTCGTCATCAGACTAATATCGATGTTAGATTACAGATAAAACGGCATGTTTATCAGTTAGTACTTGTTTGAAGTGCTAATTGTTTAATTGGAGATATCACTGTTTATTGACGCAGTATCACGGATTACTAAATAGTTACTGTAGTAGGTATGTCTTCCAGATTTGCAATCGCCAATTAATAGGTCCTGATAAATGTACGAGTGGCGTAGCATAAAACATTCATTCAAACTTTAGCTTGCACACAGTGCCGTAACGAGATTACCGGTAGTCTTTATTTCCCAGAAAACAAGACAGAATATAAATGAATGAGGTAGAGTGATAATATGCAATAATAAACTGTTGGTTTGGTGGCAGTGGAAAACCCGCAGTTTGCTATTAAGCTATTAACTAATAAGTGCAAGTCATGTGCAACTCATATATTATATCTTGAGCCTCTTTTTCCTGTTTCGTCAAATTTTATTGTTACGTTAATCTTAGTAAAGTAAACTCGTACTAAGTAACGGAAATGTTTTATCAATATGATGGAATACTAGTTCACAAAAAAAGTTTGAGAAGGTTTGGGAATATTCGTTGAAAAACCATTTTCATGTTGTGTCAAGTTGTGTGTCAATTACCACGGTGATGCCACGGTGCATTTATGTGACAGCAAATAGGCAAATAAACATAGCAGTGGCGTGATACCAAACTAAGTAAGTATATTAACATTAGGGCGCGGCGGTCCAACTAGGTATTCTTTTTTAGCAAGAGCTTTAAATTAATAGATAGGTATTGTATGATGCTCAAAGGATTTGTTTGAAATTGCCTTGCAATGCGTGTTGTTTGGGAAATCGGTATAAGTAAAGAAACAACAACGGCGGTCGATTCTCGTATAAAACTAACTTGTTTGAAGGCCGTTGTCTGCTCTGCTGAAACTGTTTTTAGTACGAGTGATCCATCCGTAATTTTTATATGATATGCGCTTTCACAAATTTTAATGATCATTCACCTGGCTATTATTCTCAAGTGTTCGTACGTTTAGATCGGGCTTATTGATTGTCCGAGATAGTAAACAGCTAGTTTCAATTAGATACCCCGCTTCGCCTAATAACGAGCAAAACGCCTGTCGCTCGTTCGTATTAGGAAGTAGGATGGTAGCATTATCATTGAAAGGTTACCGGTGAGTCACTCGATATCGCAGTAACCTCAAGTATCAAGTATCGCGGCAGGAGCCGCCGGGAGAGCAGCGGCGCGGGCGCCGGGCTCGCCTGCCGCGCGCGAAGTCGCTGGTCTGCGCGAAGCAGGCATGGGCGTTGAATCAACGGACTAGTTAAATTAACCGTCTATGTACACTCGACGATTCGACTAGTCCATCGTTCATCAACGGACTAGTTGAATTCAACGACTAAACAAAAGAGTCGAAACGCTCGTCAACGCGTCCGCGACGGTTAACGCTTCGACGTGGCCGTATAATAGTCTACCGTAGACGGCTAAACGACTCGTCGTAGACGGCTCGTCAGTCGACACGTTTGTATCAACTAACAACTTGCGACGCGACGCGTCGCGAGTTGATACATAGTTCAATATTTTTACCGTTAATTCCGTTTGACTTTTAATGAGATTACTATGATCAATGCTCGAAATATTGAAAAAAAAGGAGATTAATTTGTATTAATTTGATATTATTGAATTGTCTTAAAAATCTAAGATATTTTTTTTATTCAGTTAATTTATTACATATCATAAGGATTACCTACCTATAATAATATATTGAATAATGTTAAAATATCGACTATAACTAACGACTTAAAACGACAAGTTAAAACATAAACAAAAACTTGGTAATAGATAGGTGATAAATATATAATTGTTAAAAAACAGCTCTGACTTTTTCTTTACTAGAGACAACCCTGACATTGAATTCTTTGAAAATCTATAATTCGTAATAACTTCGTGGTAAGAATGTGGAATTTAACATGTAGAGTGTAGACCTCAGTTCAAGGTAACGAACGTTCGATTACCAATACCGTCGCGCGTCGGTCGACCGTGTCAATTCGTTTCAGTTTACACATCGACTAGTCGAAGATTTTAACTAGTTGATCGACTAGTTGATGAACGACATTTAACGGTCTAGTCTCGTTGATGAAAAATGCGTCGACGACCCATTCCTAGCGCGAAGCGGGCTGTGTGCGTGCGCGCGCGTGTGTGCGGGCGCCGTTAGAGGCAGGGCCTTGACCCCGCGTACCTGTCGTCGGACTTCGGAGCCGCCGGACAATTACCCGTGAGCACACCAGAGATGCAATGCATGCTTTCAATACTAGACCAGGGTCGATAATTTTTGAAACAAACAAAAATAGTAGTAGGATGAAACCCATTAGAAAAGGAGGGGAATATGATAAAAATAAAAGGAAAAATAAATTACAGACAATCCGAGTTCGGGAAGTGGGAGGGCTTCTAAGGCTAAAAAATGGTTTCTCTTGATTTCCGACAAAACTACAAGTCCTATGGAAAAGAGTTCAATGGCAAAGTTGTAGGTAATAAAAAGTTCTACAACTTTTGTATTCGCAATTTTTTCACATAACCTCAAAATTTATGTGAAAAATTCAAAAAACTAAGTTTTTTATTTATATCTTTTTCAAAATCTCTGTAATTTATTTTTCCTTTAATTTTTATCACATTCCCCTCCTTTTCTAATGGCTTTCATCCTACTACTGTTTTTTTTAGGTATTTATCATTTTGGAAGGGATTGGCCCTGGTGTATACCTCCACCGCGCCGCCGCGGCCGCACCGCGCATTGGAGCCCGCTAACTTCAATTATTTATGACTACCAAATGACTACAGACGAGTGACGACACAGTTGACGAGTGTTGAAAATATATCATCTCAAATTCATACTATTACAATACAGTTGTATATTTAAAATGTCAAACTTTTATACGAACAATGAATGTATACAAACTGTACATATAATAGAGTGTTATATGTACAGTATTATTACATTATAATATATTTTATTACCGAAATGTATACATTTCGGTAATAAAATATATGTTTAAAGGAACGTGAGTTATTAATCATCGCATGGAAATATTACTTTGTAGAAGCTAACGCTAGCCTCTAGCTCACTCTGATTGTGATTGATGTGTTACTCGCTAAGAAAACTGATTGTACTAATCCGAAGTTGATTTGCAGTTTGCACATCTAAAAAGATAATGATATTTGGTTGAGTGACCCGTGCTGCCGTGCACTGTACGTGTGTGATTGCGGGTGCAGGTTGATAATGTGACCAAATACTTGCGGTTTGGGATGTTTGTTGCAACTTGCAACCAATCATTTCGATTTCGCAATCAATGCATTTTTACGAGAACCCTCATCAACATACAGCCTTATAATTATGAATTATTTAAGTATAGCTTATTGATATTTGATGTCTCACAAGTGACGAGTATTTGCTACAAATTGTTGAGTCTAAGGTCGCTTTCCTGTTGGATCTCTACAAAAAGTGTGGATATTGTAATATCGAACACTAAACCCGGCCAGTGGCCAGTGCGTAGATTGGAACTCGAACACAACCGGCTGCGCAGTCGCGCTTCAGCTGTAAGTAGTAAGTACATACTACAATGTGACTGGTCTTTAATTTATAAGCAGGTTTAACTGGAATCGAGATATTTGGAGCAGTGATAGTAATAAATACTATCAGCTGCTCGTCCAGATTTCGCTGATAATTCTGTATGTTTCTGAATGAAAACGATTGCAATAATTCAAGTTTTCGTATATGCCAGTAGCCACTTCATACATACAGTACTAGATACATCACTAGATTGAAGTATCGACACAGTTCTGTAAACATTTCCGTCAGTCACGTAGTTTTTAGGTCCGTCAGGCAAGTAACCATTTTTGGCATTATTAAAAAATATCAAGCGACTAGATCTCCGCCCGCGGCTTCGCCCGCGTTTTCAAAGGAAATCCCGCATAGTTCCCGTTCCCGTGGGATTTCTGAGATAAAACCTACCCTATGTGTTAATCCAAGTTATCTTCTATATGTGTGCTAAATTTCATTGTAATCGGTTCAGTATTTTTTACGTGAAAGAGTAAAAACATCCATACATCCATACTTACAAGCTTTCGCCTTTATAATAGTAGTACGATAAAAAATAGACGGTAACTTGTTGAAATTAGATGTATTATCAAGGGGTTAGCTCATGTCATGTCGAAGGGTAATTATGTTAAAAGTGGGAACTGTGCATTACGTGTAATCCATTATTCCACACGCGGGCGGGGCGGCCGACCAGCCACTGACTCACGTCACTGGCGACGCTCGCTCAGGAATTTCCGTCTTTGTCTTATTATATGGGATTTCCTTAGATTACAATATCGTCATTTAAAAAGAAAGCTTCACGAGTACAGAACCGAGACCCAATTAGGTTCGTGGCGGGTCGATTGGTACATGCGAATGTCTTAGATGAATTCGCGATAGTTAGCTACGATTGCACAATAATTCACGTACTTGGGAAATATTTGAATAGGTATTTATTATTATTGGTTGAGTAAATCGTTCTGATTGCGACCTTCTTCGCGTTTTTTATTAGCACTTTTATCGTGTTAGTTCACTCAAGGTTTGGCAATCGATGCTTATCCAATATTAATTAGATGGAAATATTGGATTATTGAACATTTTTATTTGAAAAGCCGCGACGATGTACCTAATGGTAAATAAACCAAGGATAATTCTGACTTTTCTGAGCTCTGACTCACTTGAGACCTGAATGAGAAACGGAAGGCTAATCGACACATTTGAGAAACATTGGCCACTGACACAAATGTGAATGCACCGCATCTCCCCTCAAACTTAGCAACTTATATTCTTGCAATTGGTCTTCTTCTGTTGTTTAAAATAGTACTTCATTCAATTCAATACAATTTAATCAAACGCATTCTTAATTTTAAACAATGCATTTAAAGTAATGTGATGAACAATTGACAGCTCCAATTACTCTTGTTAATTAACCGCTTGTTGAAAACGCTGCGTTGAATTTATGCAAGCACCGTAGGTACCTACTCTCAATCTAAATAACCCATTTATTTTGATTTAAATCGATTGAAAATATAACGTAGCTCGGAATTCCAAGTTCCAACTAACATAATTATGGATACAATATTTCCCGAAATAACAAAAATATAATTAGTTGCTTGTTTAACGGATTAATAACAAAAAAAAGGTGCCAGTTTAACGGATGCAAATTAAAATATCAAAAACGTGTAATTAAATCCTCAAGTTTATATTTTATATTGAAAAATTTGTCCTATTAATGCGATTTTGGGCTAATAAAAAAAATCATGAATGGATTTACCATCAAATGGATTATAAATATAAAAATATATGCTCCTAAATGTGTAGCATGAGCAGGCGCGGGAGATGGGAGGGCGCGGCGGGCGAGCGCTCGCCGTGCTCGCTCGAGCGGGTAATGTGTAGATTGGCGTTCTATTGTCGCCAGATGTACGAATTTTCCACACGCGACCGTCAACCGTTTTATAATTGTTTTATCACGCCCCATTTCAATTCAATATTTATCATGAATTCCAGAATTGAATCGATCGCATCGAACGTTGCTACAATGTGCGCAGTAAAATATTCTTAGACGGATCCATCTGCACGAGTCGCGTTACGTCAAGATGAATTATTAATTCGACGATGATGTAATTACAGGAAATCCTTTTACCCGTTCGCTTAGTAAAACATGGTGTAGAACATTATAAAAATGTAAAAATGGAATCATTAAAGGCCGAAACCAGATAGGTTATCAATGACAAAGCCGCCGCCCGGAAGATAGTCGTGACACGATTACAATTTAGATATTAATTACACTCGCACTGATTGGGCACCGGATTGGCAAGTCGTGGCTCCGTGCGGCGCGCATCCTCGGCCACGGCCGCCGCAAGGCAGTGAAGGCTGTCGCTGTTGTGCTACCTGCTACCCCGCCGCGCCTGGGCCGCAACTGTTCACAGTTGAATGGATCCGAGCCGCGAGACCTTTCGTGCCAGGCTCTCGCGAGGTGCGTGATTCCTTTGTAATTATTGTTCTTTAATATCCGCTTGTTTCAATAAGGTTTTTTTATTTATTTTTTCTCAGGTACGATTACGTTATGACGCAAAGCTAATTGTTTTAAGAGAGATTTAGACAGACGTTCGCACTTATCTCAATTTTTATTTATTTATGGATCGCATGAAAGGCATCGCAATTCGCAGCGAGACTTTGACTCTGACTTTCTTATGTGCTGTTTGTAATAACTAGTAAATGATTTAATTATATATGATGTTTTAATGTTTAGGAATCGAAATTGTGTTGGAATCGTTTGTATTTTGGACAAGTGCCTACTTAATAACGAGTACTTATATGAAATCATTTAATTTGAATCATTTATAAAGTAAGTAATATATAAATAATATTATGAGGGTGATTTATGGCTCTTACATTTATTTTTGTTTGCATTTACATTCTGAACTTATTCTGATTTTATACTTGCTGCATTATTTCCTCGTTGACACGCTCTTAACCATTGACCGTGACCGTTGCTATCAGATATCAATGTGAGTTTCAGACACTTCTCACTGCTATCGGCTAGCTTTGTAGGATATATATTTTATTGCCAGTTGCCTACTGAATTATATTTAAAGTATATCTAGTACATCTTAATTCCCCACTGTCTCCGTAATGTGATTTTAAAATTTTATGAAGAACGATACTTAAAGAAATGCATAGACGTGTAGTAGTGGTGATAAATGATCCTCACAGTGTACCGTGCACGGTGCAGGTGAAGGAGGTAGGAAAGTAATACAAGTGACGAGAATCGTGATATATACAGACAGAGTAGTACATCAACAATTTAATCTAAAATATTATAATGTAACACCACGTAACGAGTTACGTTTGTTTACACAATTATATTTGAACGCGATGTGTTTTGTTCGATAGTGAGTGCAGGTTTTCCCTTTTTAACGCGTTATTATTTGATAAAGCCAGTGATATAATTTACAGTTAAAAATGCTATTCATTATCGACGCCAATTTATTAAACAACTTGTATAGCGATTACGGTGGGTCTACTTTAATGTGTTTCTTAGACTACAATAATTATTGTGACTCAAGAGCAGTTTGAAACTTTAATATCCTTCTTTTATACCTTATTCAATAAGTAAAGTAGCTAATTGTGTAGTGGTTGCGTAAACAGTTACATGACCATTGGTATTTTATTGTTCAAATAGTTATTATTTCTTATTTTCTTTCTTATTAAGAAACTAGATTTCCGCCCGCGGCTTCGCCAGCGTTTTCAAAGGAAAACCCGCACAGTTCCCGTTCCCGTGGGAATTCCGCAATCTTCCGTATCTTCTCTCATCTCACGGAACCGTTGTATTAAGTTCTCTTCAGAATTATTTCCGAGAAACACGAAATATAAGGTTATTTATTATTATTATGCATACCATGTTTAATATAAATTTATATTTGAATCGTTTCTATCGCCTTAAATACGTATTTTATCATAAGGGGTTTGAAACTTTTTGTATGGACGCTGGCATATCGACCCGCCGCCATTTTGATTTTTTTTCAAAATTGCGGCGCACGATTAAAGTGGATATTTACCTCCAAATATCTCGGTAATGTGACGCTTTAGGGTACTATGTTATTAGACATTTTTTGTTCGTCTATGTGTCCTCTATCCATACATACCACTTTAATAGTGCGCCGCGATTTTGAAAAAAAAAATCAAAATGGCGGCGGGTCGATATGCCAGAAAGCTTCAATGCCCTTTATCTATAATATTATTTTTTATTGACTTATCGAAATTTTCCTGACGTATAGAAATTCTCCTGTCTTATCGAAATTTTCCCGACTTATGGATTTTTCCTGACTTATAGAAATTTTTGCGGCTAAGAGAAATTTTCCTTACGTATAGAAATTTTCCTGGCTTATAGAATTTTTCCTGACGTATACAATTTTTCCTGACCTATAGAAATTTTGCTGGCTTATAGAAATTTTGCTGGCTTATAGAAATTTTCCTGACGTAAGTATAGAAATTTTCCCGACGTACATAAATTTTCCTGGCGTATATAAATTTTCCGGACTTATGGAAATTTTCCAGCTCATAGAAATTTTCCTTTTTTATGGAAATTTTCCTGTCTTATAAAAATTTTCCTGGCGTATAGAAATTTTCCTGACGTATAGAAATTTTCCTGGCTTATAGAATTTTTCCAGGCGTATATAATTTTTCCGGACTTATGGAAATTTTACAGCTCATAGAAATTTTCCTTTCTTATGGAAATTTTCCTGTCTAAAAATTTTCCTGGCGTATAGAAATTTTCCTGACGTATAGAAATTTTCCTGGCTTATAGAATTTTTCCGGGTGTATGTAATTTTTCCTGACTAATACAAATTTTCCTGACGTATAGAAATTTTCCTGGCCTATAGAAATTTTGCTGGCTTATGGAAATTTTCCTGGCGTATATAAATTTTCCAGCTCATAGAAATTTTCCTTTATGGAAATCCTGTCTTATAAAAATTTTCCTGGCGTTTAGAAATTTTCCTGACGTATAGAAATTTTCCTGGCTTATAGAATTTTTCCGGGCGTATATAATTTGTGGCGTATATAAAAAGCATCAACGTGAATAAAATAGCACGTGCGGCGTCGCGACCACGTGCTTGAAGGTTAAAATTGTCAGGAAGGAAATTACTCGTCGGTTGGAACGAGGCAAGAAGAGGAATCGGTCAGATACAATGGATTCATTATTACACGGACAGGGAGCAATAAAATTGGAAGGCTCCAAGAATTGGAATATGCATATGGCGCTTTCAAACTACGGTCTTGCTGCGAGGCCAGGGCTTGTTTGACATAGTGAACGGCACT
>CAJQZN010038877.1:2170-18522 GCA_907164685.1 Colias eurytheme | reverse complement strand
TTTTTTTTTTCTAAGTCGTGAGGCAACGACACGCAACGTTGGCGGATAAGGAGCCATATGGGACTGACGCGTGTCCTATGGACTGTATAAAAAAGAAAGGAGAATGCATACCTTGTTTATGGTTTTTGCAATAGCATACGATTTCCGTCTCAATGAAATGTAGGTATTACAGTAAATCTTAGGTATCGATATTATGTACTAATATTGGCACGGTTTTAACGAAGATGGCTTTGACTTTTAATTACCTACGCTTAAACACATGCAAATTTTAAATGTTTGCAGGCGTATAAATGGAAGTCGGAAGGAATGGCACTTCCGAGTTCCGATTAGCTAAGAATATTTAAATTTTACATAGACTTTTTACATATGCATTGTTGTCTTTACTTTCGATTCATTTAGCATGTGTCTGTTGATAGAATTGCTATCAGAATTGCGTAATGGACTTTCTATACACATTCGATAATAATATGCAGTTGACCAACCTAATGCTATTTGACTTCCTCGATACTTTTTTCACGGTTTTTTTTTTTATTTTCGGTACATACACCACACTATTTCATCTCACTAGTACTAGTTTAGTTATATTGTCTGTCCATCAATCCGATCTCGATGTCTCAATAATATCCGATTATTCAGACCAATATTCGATACTGTGAGTACTCCATGAAAGATATGCGATAAAAAAATAAAAAGCATATCTACCAATCATTCACAAGTATTATTACTTCCGCTCTTCAGTGTATCCAAGTGTCACGGGTCGGAATGCAACAGTATTGAACGTACGGACAGATGTTTCGGGACCGGTAAGCGTTGCCGGGTGTCAGGGGTTGTCTTTTGTTAAATACAGCGTGTTCACGAAACTTATTATTATTGCTAAAGATGCAACAAAATTATTCTTATGCTGCTATTTGACCGCCAGGACGAAAATATATTGTAAAGTGAAAACAAAACGTATTGGCTGAATTTTATTAAAACCGTTAAAAATACAAAATATCACACTGTAATATCATACTTGTGTTCTACTATATAGTCATATAATTATAATCGGCTCTTAGCCGTTGTGATTATATCAATGATGAATGAAGCCAAAGTTTAACTCAATAAGATTATCTACTAACATACCTACATCATACATGATAGGATATTTCCACGGCCCATATTCCTATTTGAATGGCGACTTTTTAATCAGATTTAAATTTACAAAAAATAAAAACAATAATTTCTAGATATTTGGAATTTAATTTCACTGTCCTTGATACGTGGTACGCCATTAGGTAAGTAATTAGCATAAATGTTCTAAATATTTGATGGTTTATGAGTATTTAATTTGCGTCATTAAAATTATGTAGCTGATATTTAATATTTTCTGAGTAAATATGTACAAGTGTTTATACCGAATGTAATTACGCACTAGGTACTTAATATAATTAACATTTGTACCTTTGCCATAGTCAATACAATCATTTTAACTTATTTCATGTTTGGATTGTATTGTTTGTATCATAAGTCTCAAAATGAGTTGCAAAAGATAAACATGCTGTATATTCAATAGGGGCGTCGATCGCCTAAACCGGTGACCCTAGCAAATAAAAACTTTTTACACCTGGCTGTAACCATAGAGATCAAATCACTACACGGATGACACTATCGATTTTTAACGTAACGGTTAGTGACATTTAAACTTTTGCCGCCTTTTTATGTAACTAGAAAGTTTTTTTAATTGAGCAATAAATTACAAACTGCTGCTGATATAATTAGAATGAAATTTGAATTTTAAAATCGAATTATAGAAATTAAGATACCAACTTATAACGCTGGCTGATGATAAAAAAAAGTTAGTGTAAAATTTTCTTAAATTGTAAAATTCGAAATTCAAATAATGTAATTGGTCATGGACGTTTATGGCGAAGGCACGCGCGCAAACAGCCAACCGTAGCGTCACGTAGCGTGGCGTATGGCGATGAGCAGATGACACGCGACCGTTATGGCAGCTGCACATCGAGTGCATCCACTATGACTTATTGATATCGCCTACATTTTTTGCGGATACTATGTCAAAACATTTAGTAGTATAAGGCAGGTGCACGTGCCTAGTTTAACGTCCAACGCTAACATATAACAGAAACAAATAAGGAGTGGATTAAATTGTCGTAGTAAAAATAAAAAGCTATTTTTCCGTAAGTCTAAACTGCAACATGAATAATTTAATATTTAACAAACAATTTATATTTATCGGCCTATTGCGATTCAGAAGTTAAAATAAATACAATTAAGACGATACACAAAAAAAAATCTACTGCTTGGCGGGCGGAGTCTATAGCTCGCTATCGCGAACGCGGGTGTGCGCGAAGTCATTCTTGCAAACTCGCCGCGCTGCCGCTGGCCGACTCGGGACAAACATGTATGGAGTCGTCATACTTATAATATTCTTATACATATATTTAATTGTTGATTTATTGGTTTTATTTTCTTGCTTATAAACAAATAATCTTCTTTTTAACAACTACTTAGACATTATTAATAATTATTATTATTTCGTAATGTTTACTTTATTACAAAATAATACAGGTTATAAATAATCTTTAAAATAACAAAAAATATTGTTACTCTGAAAAAATGAAATGGTACTGAAATGGATTTAGATAGAATTTGATGCTGACGTAGATATTACATCATGCCCAGAAATGAAAGGTACTATTTCTGAAAGAAGTTATAAACCCTAATTCTTCTCAGTCAAAGTTAAGAGTGGAAGATATCGCTAATACAGTAAAACTGATGCGAAACTTTGGATGTTAATTTGTATATTTTTTTGTTAGTTGTTACTTAATCACGTCAAGACTACATTACCAATTTTGATAAAATATAGCTAATTGCCTGGATTTACACATAGGATACTTTTTATCCGAACTGAACACTTCTGTGGGATAAAACAGGATTCACGATATAAGTAACCTAATTCCACGCGGGCAAAGCCGCGGTCGGAATGATATTTTTTTAAATAAAAAAATTGTTTAAAAAAGACACAAAATATATTGACGCATGTATTTATTTTTTGCACTCTATTATAATTGTAATTATTCATTACAAATAATCAAAATAAAATAGCCAGAACAAAGTTAGGCCCTGGTAGGGTAGGTAGGCAGGTACAGCAATGTGAGACGAACACTGGCTTATTTATACCAATAATAATGTATTATAAACATTAAATTAAGTTTACTTTCTAACAACAAAAATACATAATATTAGCTAATGTGAAAGCGAATCAACCAATCATCCTGTGCAATCATCCCACAAAAATGAAATGTGCACACAAATATTCATCCAAATCGGTTCATGTCATTAGGAGGAGTGACTGCAGCGCCATCTTCCGGGCCCAATTGTGTTTCCAGATCACCCAGGAACTCAATTTAATATACTTACACAAAATTTTTCGAAATGAAAACTCACATTACTATGTAAATATGAATATAAACCTGTTTTATTACTAAGCAATTTCCCGCACAGGTGTAGTAAGTATAAATGAAATAAATATCAACATCAAATTCTTTATACAACATACTTATCTACCACCTTCTAAGAAATGTAATTCTTGAAATTATTTCGTATTTTTTTTAAATATAATACTACTCCAATGAGCTCCTGTTCCATATTATGTCCGCCATACTTCCACTAAGTTCACCATGATTTTTTATTTCTTTGCACTTTGTTGCTTTTTGCTAAAAATGAAATCATGCGATAAAACCAGTAGAGCTTTGATAACATACATTTTTGACTGAATAAAGGTACTTACGAAGGAGTGGATTCACATTGTGAACAATCAGTGGGTTTATTTTCCTTCTGGATTCCGGATTTCTGAACAGATTATTTATGCTATAAATGAAAAAATCTTACACATTCGTTATGTACTTAAAACAGGGGTACATATCCAACATCGTCTATAATACAATTATCATCAAATTTAAAATAAAACCAACTTACTTCATTAATTTGTTCCAATTGTAAGCATTCTTTTTCCTCCAACCTTTATGTTTCTTCTTCTTATTTTCTTTATTGTCCCCATTTGTCTCATTTTGTCTTATCGTGTTGTCACCCTTTTTTACGATTGCGCGAGCGACACAAGTTCCCCGTGTGACGGCCGTAGCGGGAATGACTCGTGCAGCGATCGGGGTAGGAAGGTACAGGGCGGCTCTCGATATATTGGCTGGTCGCGCGCTAATTTCAAGTATTTCTTGTTTATTTCAAAACCATCGCATATTTCAAAATTCTAACACGGTAGACGTATAGGTTGTATATTTTATAGTTAATATCCAAAAAGTCGTAACTTTACGTTTGTTATTTTGAAGATGCCAGAGATTAAAAAAAAATAACAATGATAACTTTGTATTTTTTTTCTATCGAGAAAATATCATGGAATCATGTTTCTAAAACGGTAGACGTATTGTGTTACTATTGAACTTTCTTGTCAAGAATTTTCATCACGACAACTTTAATAATATAAAAATTACGAAGGTTTGAAAAGGGCCGTAAATGTTAGAAAAATTAATTCATCACCTTAATATAAAATTGCTACCAAAGATCAATAAATGAAATATACCTACATATCTAATTTCTAGTTGCTCTCAAGTTATCAAAATCAAGAATAATCTATGCAAAACAGCCTAAATACAGATTTCAGAGATATCTTTCCACAACCATACACTCAATTCGTGATTCGTCTCAATAATAACATTATCATATTGATGGTTGCATAAGCAGTATAGTATAATTTAAAAGTATATTATGTACTATAGACAGTCAATTCTAAGAAAATATACGTGAAACTGCAAATTTCCGAATATCAAAGACAATCGACATTCTTCCTGGTACAAATTATAGAATCTCATTGATTATATAGGAATCTAATGGAGCGGAATAAATGTGTCGTCGCCTGTATAATTTGGTCATGCTTTCTCTGCCCACGATCATGATCAACGCATTACAATGGTGCATTTCATGTTATGCGATGGTTTTTATATTCAATTACATTACGTGCGCGTTGATAACTGTGACCCACTTCTTAGAATTTACATCAGTGTACAAGTCAATAACTCATTGTCTATGGAATATGTTATTAAAAAGTTCGAAATTCAAATATGTATGTATTAATTTTTTATGCTGTCAACACATGCGCTTATTGCTATACATTCCAGTATGATATGGTCATATGGCAGGTCTTCATACATGAACGTTGTCTTACAATAACAAAATATCATAATATGAGACAAGATACCTAAACCATACAACAACATAAACCATACAACAACAGATTATTATAATTTACCCACACATTATTACATTCCATTAATTCTTCCTCAAACTTCAATTGAAGAATTTCAATGATAAACATCTGTACAAACAAATTGCAGTATTGTTGGCACTGAAGCATATCAAAATGTTTAATAGAGGAAGTTGACAAGGGCCCACAGAAGGTCAGAGACATGCCCGATAAAATTCCAGTCGTCAAGAATTTTATCTTTGACGGTTTAAGAAAAAAAAATATGCTTGAAACTGTAATCTATGGTTCGTCCACTTCAAAAGTATTTGAAATTAACAAAAATTACTTTACGAATCAATACAGAATATCGCATGAGAAATTAAAAGCAATAATGTTGTCTAGATTAATTAAATTTGAAAGGAATGCAGACAAAATAGCAATGACTTTGTTAGTAATAAAAGTGCTGTACATGCTATGTTTTAAGTTTTAACATTATTATTTACTAAATTTAAAACTAGGTTTTCTTTTAAAATTCAACATAAACACAATAAATACGTTATCCCGCATCCCCTATTTTTAAACGTTTTATTACACCTCCATAGCCATCAAGTTATAGTAGAGTAGAATAAAAATTTTATTTCAAGTTTTTGAAAATTATTTCTTAAATAATAGTAGGTACTTCGGTTAACGAATTTCCTTTGTGTTTACTAGCCATTTTCATAACTCATACATTGGGGTAAAAACTTTAAAAGCACTTAAATGAAAAAACTATAGCTTATAAGGGTCCTTGAAAGTATACCTATACCGACCACAATATAAAAAAAATGTTTATCTTGGTAACGTATTTTTTAAACATTTTTTTTCATCGAAGTTGTCACTTGTCTGCTCAATCGATATCAAAGGCTTAAAATCCTAGGCAGATAAGAAAACGTTTTTCATTGCAAAACATCAACGTAAATAATTTAAACGTTTGTCCTAATTCTTTGCTAAACATTCAAATAATTAACAGTTATTAGTATTACGAGTAGCATTTGCGTAATATCGAGGTATGTGAAGCCGTAAGCCAATGTCCTAAGTATTGCAGCATAAAAATCTGTAATTCACCGTGTCATTTAGGTATGTAAGGTCATTATTATTTTTATTATTTCCACACATTTAATAACTCTACAATGTGTCGATTGGAGTCAATGAAACATAACATGCGTGAGATATGACTGTGGTTTATGAATTACAATTTTAGTTTACCGTTTTTTTTTTCAAATACATATGTGCAAATTTTGTGCTCTATAAAATCAACTAGGAGTAAAAGCTTGGTAAAATAAAAAAAACGTATTTTTATTTTATCAAACTTTTACTCCTGATTGATTTTATAACGATGATCCTAATGAAAATGTGTCAATAAGGTCGCGAATACATACTAGTAAAAACTTGAGTAAAAGATACAGCTAACATTTGCGCTTCATATTAACACCTGGCATGATATTTCTAAATATGGAAGCATAAATTGAATCGTGAACACAATCTGACATGCAAAGAAAATATTTATCAGTATCCGGTAAAGCACTAACCGCAAAAATGATTCATAATTATTTTATTGACTCATAGACAATCGCACTTTACCTAACCTAGTTGATACTGCGATAATAAAATCAACTTAAAGCAGATGAAATAAGGTTTTAATTACGTAGGCTAATCATTACATGCTTTATATGAGCTTCATTCAAAGTCAAAAATTCGAAGGGTGGTAAAATCACAGCCAATGTATGAACACTAAACGCCCTTGCACTCTTGAATACAATGGATTCTGCAACGGTTTTTAACATCTGCCGGCAATACGTATGAATGTCTTGCCCTTTAAGAATATTTTGTTATATGTATTTGTGCTGTTCTGAATTGTGATCACCATGTAATAATAATGTTTCTAAAATAATGCGTCTTAGCAATTTGTGTTGGAATGACACGCATCATGTGCCACGCACCTCAATCATAGTCACTTATAATGGACCGAGGAATTACGTCATTCGAGTCGATCATTAACCCGCTACCGATTTTCCCACGAGTCATTTACCTAACTCTTTGTTCTTTTGCAGGATGTCAAATTTTCAACGAACAAGAAGCAAAGTGTGGTGGGGTGATTCACCGCCTAATGTAGGTAGCCCCGTAGCTGAACCAGGATGGAACCAAAACAATCGTCGGGAAGATCAAGATTGGGAGCCACAGCTGCCGCATTGGATCGCCAATCAGGCTGAACAAAGGAACAATAGTGATGATAATATTGCCAGAGCGAACAATGCTCCCAACCAGTGGCCCCTGCGGCACGGCAGCCCCGGCAGCCATAAGAGTCAAGATTCCGGCTTCTCAGACTCCGATAGTTCACCACCGACATCTCAGTATTATTCGTCTCCAGACAACTCAGATAAAAATAAATCTTCTTGTAGTAGTGATTCTAACAATAATGAAAATATTACAGTTAAACAAGCGATAGACTTCCAGAATACTTTACAGAGTAAAGATGTTGTTGATAGTTCGAAATTATTTAACAATAATTCAGAAGCACCTACTCCAAAACCTCGTTTACGAAGTAGTAGTGTAATACAAACTCCTTACGACTTACAAAAATATTGTGAAGTACATCATGATGAGGAACATTTACAATTGCTTAAAGATAAAGAAAATGAGGATACAAGTAAATATCCTACTCCAAAGAATATTAATACTGCATCCCAGAAGGATACCGCGAAAAGAACTATAAATAAAACGTTGAGTGAGAATGCTAATAAATCTATTAATAATAAAGTGTCTCCAAATAACTTAAACAGTATTGAAAATACCGTAAGTGCAATACACAATGATACCAAAGATATTCCCATAAAAAATTTAAATATTCTAAGCCCATCCAAGAAATATCCTCCGAAGAAATTTGTTTCCAGTACTGATAGTGATAGCACTAAAATAAGTAAAGTAGCAACTGTCAAAGATTTAGAAACAAGTAAAAATAAATCAGATGACAGTTTAGAATATATTAAATTAGCCCATAACAATGAAATCGCTGTTAATAATCAACCCAGAGTACGGACACCTATATCCAATGTATCATATGTACCCACCGAAAGAATTTTGGCAGCAAAACCTGAATATAAACGAAGTATGTCTCAAGACGATGATTTACCAATTACAAGCACTCCTAAATTCCAGAGGAATAGATTAAATCAATCTTTAAATTTTGAAGCACAACGCTTGGACCAACAAATATTAGATATTCAAGAAGGATATCACTCACTTGGTTACATTGATGAAGATGATTTGGAGCCTGTAAAAAAACAATATCCCAAAGAGCAGATACATAAGCCAACAAAGACTTTACTAGGAAAAAACATACTAGATAGTCTTCACTTAAAACCGTCCAAAAAAGTAGGACCTAAAGCCAAACAAAGAGTAGCAGCGAAGGAAAAATCAAAGGAGTTAAAAATATTTTATTCAAAAAAAGACAAATCACCCGTTGTCCAAAGTCACGCTGGAGGTATTTTAGAGGGAAGCAGAGTACCATCGTTGGGTCTACCGAGAACTAAAGAGCAAGATTCATGGGTTATTGTAGGTCATCCAGTAAAAGAAATGCTTATACCGCATTATAATGAACGGCTTGTAGCCACTGAGAGTGATATCAATCTTCAAACCAGAGACAATACTAATAGCAAAGATAATTCTTTAAAACAAAGGAAAGTCACTCCACCCTTAAAATTTCAAGATAAACAAAAAATACCATACGATACAAATACAAAGGAAAACAATAACTTAACACATGATTCGAAAAGAGAGAAATTAAAAGACGACGAAATGAATTTCTTAGATCTGCAATTAGATTTAGCATGTTCATCTACACCAAAAATGTTAGCGCCACAAGACTACATGAACGGTGTCCGAAATAGTAACAAAAAGAATGTGCGTAGAGTGAATCTTTTAGAAAACTTCAATAGCGGGTAAGTTGCATAACATAAAATTGTGTATTACTTTCAAATGATAATTGTATTAACGCGAGCTTTTGTTCACAGGCTGGTTATGAACAATCAGAACGAGATATTGTACAGAGAAAGGAGTATAGATCAGACGACGTTGGAGAGGCTGTGCGATCGGAGGCCGGAGCCGGTCCAGTATTGGTTGTGCGACTTGGTCGGCTCTTGTGAGAACGAATGTATGACAACACTGCAGAGCAAGCCCTTGGGTGCGGAGATGAAAGCGATGGTATCTGCTAGTTCGGCGACTATTACCGGCAACATTAAAAAAGTTCAGACGCACGGACAGATAATCGTGCATCAGTATAGCGATGTGTTGAGGTAATTTATTTTATTGTTTACAATGTCAATGAACATTAAATTAATATAATGAAGTAATTTAGCTTATTAATAACATACAAGAACCTTATTTCTCTTTAAATTAAGCCTAATAAGTATTTAGAAACTTGATTTAATTTTATGTCATAATCACGAACAGGATAAAATATATAATTATATTAAATTTGCCACATTATATACCCAAGTAAAGAGATAAGTAATTGCTCGCATATTTCCCCCTCAATAATTTAATAAGTATACGTAACTTAATTACAGGCAAATGGAAGCGAAGAAAACTAGCGAGGAACAAATATGTTTATTGGTAGCAAATATAAATGAGTTCGTATTAGCTCATAGTATAACACTCAATACAAAACCGCCCGGGGAAACCCCGGAGCGGTGGGACAAAATAAAAGTATCTTTGCAGATGTACTTGCAAAAGTTAATAGATATCGGAGAAGACGTAAAGATTGAATTGAACGAATCAAATCCAGAATGGACTTTGGTCGACAAACATTTGGATACGTTGATTGGAATCTTTCTGGAAACTACGAAAGCGGTGCTGGTGCAACAAATGAAGGTAATATCGCATTGTGAAAACTTATCAACTACCGTCAAAATTACTTTGACTTTTTTTTCAGATATAATCTAGGTTTCAGCTTCTTAACGTTAATTATAATTTATGTACTCGCCATTATTTATTTTTTAAATACAACAAAGAATTGGTTATATTTTTACTGCCCCTAATATTATTGTTTTAAATTTAGGCTGATTATGGATTTATAAGTACTGTTTAAAACTAAGATAAGTACTGCTTCAAAACTCACAAAAGATTTCTCCAATTTATTTCATACCAATTACCAAAGATACTTAGTTGTTGCTGAATTCTGTGGGCACACTATAACATGCCATGATACATTGCAACGTATGTAGGAAACAATTATGCAAAACACCTTACGCAAATGAACAAAGCCATTTTCCCCATATCACTAATAGTAAACTCCACTTGCGTATTAGCTACGTACGAGTAATTGGCCAGTTAACCTCAATGTAAGATCAAAAATTGTCAATTGGTATAATTAGATATAGAACCAAGACAGAACCGGTTCAATTGCATACATTCTCCTTCTACGATTTTAGAACCTGAAAAATGTTAGTTTATCTGTTTCTTTTTCGGAAGAGGTTCCAATTTAATCACTATTTTATACTCTACGTCTGGTTATCTAAAATGTTTAGCATAATTGCTTGTATTATTTACTGATAGGGGTATCAGTAAATAATACAAATGGAAAATAATTTTCTCTAACGTTTTCTTAATAATTAATTCTCATTTTAAATTAGGGAATAAACAACTGAATAACAATTAACCACGTATAATATCCGTATTATTTTTCCTTGTACAAAGTTCTCTCATTCCTTCATTCCTTTCACAACACAAGCCTTAATTGAGCTTACCTACTGTGGGACTAGGTCGATTTGTGTAATAATGTCCTATAATATTTATTATTTATTCCTAAAGCTTCAATAGGAACTATTTATCTTGGCCTGTCAGATTAAATACCTCCATTAAAGATACCTCATAATCAGCAATATAATTATTATGAAAACATATTATACCCGAAGGTACGGAATATAATATGAAGCCTATCGGGAAATCTGCATAACCACTGGAATATTTTATAATATAATATTTTGTACATGCAATATTCATTGGAGACTCGCCAATCCTGCTCATAAGTATTCCTGTATTATTAGGGTTGACTACATCATTTAAAAATACATTAAAGTTATTTATTATAAATTTTGCAGTATAGCGATCCGAAGGATATTTTAATTTTTCGATCCCATGCCAAATAATATTGAATGAAATTTAAAAGTGTTTAAATAGAATATCAGTTATAACTGAGTGAAGCCTAATGTTCTTAAAATGCTAAATATTATGCATGTACTTGTAGAAATACACCAACAATAATATACAACAGAACTTTTAACATGTAATAAAGATATAAATCAAATTATTATTTGTAGTAGCGTGGCAACCCTATTTAAACCATAATCGTGATTAAGGTGATTCCTACGATCTGTTCCCAGCCAATGTCCCGCTAGATGGCGCTGAATTCTACATTTCTAGTTTATTTGAGTTTTTGCGTAATTGGAAAAGATTAAGGTCGTAGGAATAGTCATGGCGGTTACTGAATATTATATTTTATTGAAATATGTCATATCATTGCCTTAAAATCCACCCAATTCGGTAAAAAAATGCATTATAACATCTGTCATTGCATACAGGGTCGTTTACACACACAGACGTATACAAAAATGATAAAGATTTAAGTCTAGATGGCGTGAATGTAAAACAAGTAGGATTGTTATAAAAATAAAAGTTATATTTGTTGGCGTAAACTATTTTGTTGTAATTTTGGGAAATAAATAATGTCAAAATTGATTACAATAAAACGCAGTTTTATTTTATTACATTACACTATTGTTTTTTTTATCAAAACATGTATTTGAAGTAGCATATACCTATGATATAATATTATGCTAAGAATAATTATTCATACAACAACAAATCTAAAACACTATTTAGTATGGAAAAAAACCAGGAAGGTGAAAAAGATATTTACGATTTCGACGCACTCGACTTTTAGTAAAATATAGTAGGTAAAAATTAAACAATGGTAATGTAAATTCTAAACAAACTACTACCAAAATACAATTAGAACAAAAATCATTTGACTTGTTTATTTCACCCAGAGGCCAGAGGCGGCTCGTGACAAAATTGTATAGGTGTTCACTTGAAATAAAACAACGAAAATACAATAGCGTTCGGGATGATTTATTACAAAAAAATGAGCACCACATTTTATAAATGTCTATAACACTAAAAATTACAAAGTACAGGCTATTTCAAAACGAATTCAATGACTAGGTATCAATAATTAGTAAATCACCGAATTTGCATTCGCGAGCGTAGGTATCCATAGTGTTTGTCACTGACGGTCACTGACCTCTATAACTTATAGTTATAGAGGTCAGTGGTGTTTGTTGTGTAAACATGTATGTATTTGAGTAGTTAGTAGCATATTATATTCTGAATTTCTGATCCATGCCTATTCACTCAAAACTAATAACACTAATGATTTGTAACAGTAAATTATTTCAATAGGTAGGTATTTGAACATTTCCCAACAAGACGTAAGAATAATTATTCGTAGGTATACAAGATACAATAACAAATCTAATACACTATTTATTATTTTATTATTTACTAGCGGTCCGCCCCGGCTTCGCCCGTGGTACATGTTTACGTTTTCTCTCCATAAGAAGTAATAGCTAGAGAGCTAGCGCAAAGCTACCTGTATGTATTTGACCAGACCTGGATTTTTGTGTGTTGATTCCCCTATACCTACTATACATGAGATGAGGAGTCACTAAGCCCAGAGTGGTGGACGGGGCGCGCGCTTAGGTAAGACAGGTGGAAATTTTTGGCGAACTTTGAAACCATTTGACCACGTCTGCCATTTTGATATTTGAAAATAGATTATTATTACTATCGGAAAATAACAATGGCAGACCATTATCACGCGGATAACATTCTGGCAGACACTTATGAAAGTGCTGAAAAAAATACAATTTTGAAAGTATTTGACCAGATCTGCCATTCATATATTTTATTTATTAGGGTCTTAAAAACTTATTTTCGAAACGGCAGACATTTTCATTGCGTACAGACTTCAGCAGACAACAAAACTTTACAGACTTCAGCAGTCAACAAGACTTAGCTTCTACATGGTCAGATGTATATATGTATTACGTTCCCTGACCTTACATAAATGATTTACTTTATTAATGTTTTTATGGTCATTTACATTTAATTTTGAAAACTATGGAATAAAATTTATAAATTTGATGATACAAAACTAAATATACATTTGTAAAGAATCTCAAATATAAAGTTGTGTTGCAAATAACAAATCATCATTTAAATATTTAGTTTATTTCTTTATTTAAGAAACAATTAACAATTACAAAACAACATAAAAAAACACGCATGCATTTATTGAAATGTTCATTCATCATCACTATCGTATGGCGTTGTGTGACTCGTCTTCATAATCCATTGAATCGGATTCTGTAAAAGTAAAACGTAAATCTTATATATAAAATTCTCGTGTCACAATGTTAGTCTGCATACTCCTCCGAAACGGGTGGACCGATTCTCATGAAATTTTCTGTGCATATCGGGTAAGTCTGAGAATCGGCCAACATCTATTTTTCATATGTACCACGGGCGAAGCCGGGGCGGACCGCTAGTTATATAATAAAAGAAATGAGTCATTATAAACTTACCTAGTAAGGCAATGCCTTTGATGTCGCACGATGCCGCCGCGCCGCCAGTGTAGGTACTTCTGCTGCTACATGAAAATATGCTAGGGTTGCAACAAATGGGAAATAAAACAATTGTGATTATTACTATTATGATGTAATCATTTATTCATATTATGTACAGTCAGAAGCATAAATATATTACCATTTGCAGATTAGCAATAATATCTGTCATAAGAACGGGTTCAATAATATCTGTCTGCCCGTATACAGCAAAAATATCTGACATTAGTAGGCAGCATAATAAAGTGGCATCAAAATTATGTGACGAAAATGTTACAGCAAATAATTGTGACAACCTCTCACGGCATAAATATGTGACGTCAACTAGGAAGCAATAATATCTGACACAATTTTATATTTCTGTATTGTAAAATATAATTGATTCCTCACAAAAAGCATAAATATGTGACACTAGCTTTCCGCCCGCGGCTTCGCCTGCGTTTTCACAGAAATACCGCATAGTTCCCGATCCCGTGGGAATTTTGGGATAAAACCTATCCTAAGTGTTAACCCGATTACAATAAAATTTAGCAGACAAATAAAGGGTATATTTGTCTGCTAAATTTTATTGTAATCGGTTCAGTAGTATTTGCGTGAAAGAGTAACAAACACACACATACACATCCTCACAAACTTTCGCATTAATAATACTAGATTAGTAGGATAGGAAGTAGGATTATAGTAGGACTAGTAGGATAAGATAGGATAGGATTTTAAAAAGGCAAAACGTTATTTATTGAATTAGTGTTATGTTTTTTGCTGGGGTAAGGATATGAACAAAAGACACATTATATTTTGTAAATATTTTTTTTTTATAAAATTACGATAATATGATAACTTGCCATAATTTTCGATACTCAATAAAATAATACCTAGCAATATTATAGGCTAATTATTATAGGTAAATGAAAATGAATAACGGAGCAATCGTGTCAAACGCCGCTAACGTCAAATATAACAAAACATGTGACAAAACAATTTCTAAATAATACATGAAGGTTACACTAAAACTGAACCTTCAAATAAAATAGATCTACCCAAGTGGGCATTCATATAAGTATATGAATACTTTAATTTTGTCATGATATGATATCCTTCTAATATTATAAATGCGAAAGTTCGTGAGTATCATATTGTAAGGATGTTTGTTACTCTTTCACACAAATAAAAGAGAAAATGGAATTTATCACACACATAGAAGGTAACTTGGATTAACGCTTATGAGAGCTTTTATCCTGGAAATCCCACAGGAACGGAAACTATGCGGGTTTTTCTTTGAAAACGCGGGCGAAGCCGCGGGTGTTAAACTAGTAGGTAATATCTAGACATACAATATGTAGTATACAACGACGGCACATATTAATTAATATGGTAATAATGTTTTTAAACAACGTAGTTAAAATAAAATTTATTTATTTTGTATTAATTCAATATTAAATTGAAAATAAAATTGTGTCAGATATTATTGCTTCCTAGTGCTTTTAGTGTGGAATCAACGCAAAATACAGAAATATAAAATTGTGTCAGATATTATTGCCACCTAGTCGGTGTCACATATTTATGCCTTTTGTGAGGAATCGATGCAAAATACAGAAATATGAAATTGTGTCAGATATTATTGCTTCCTAGTTGATGTCACATATTTATGCTTTTTGTGAGGAATCGATGCAAAATATAGAAATATGAAATTGTGTCAGATATTATTGCTTCCTAGTTGATGTCACATATTTATGTTTTTTGTGAGGAATCGATGCAAAATATTATAGAAATATGAAATTGTGTCAGATATTATTGCTTCCTAGTTGATGTCACATATTTATGCTTTTTGTGAGGAATCTATGCAAAATATAGAAATATGAAATTGTGTCAGATATTATTGCCACATATTTGATATCACATATTTATGACTAGGGGTCCGCCCCGGCTTCGCCCGTGGTACATATTTCGAAATAAAAGGTAGCCTATGTTCTTTCTCAGGGTCTAAAGATTATCTGTGCCAAATTTCATCAAAATCGGTCCAGTAGTTTATGCGTGAAAACCATACATACATACATACATACATACAAACCTTTCCTCTTTATAATATTAGTATAGAAGTATAGATTTGTATGAGGAATCGATGCAAAATACAGAAATATGAAATTGTGTCAGATATTATTGCTTCCTAGTTGATGTCACATATTTATGGCGTGAGAGGTTGTCACAATTATTTGCTGTAACATTTTCGTCACATAATTTTGATGCCACTTTATTATGCTGCCTACTAATGTCAGATATTTTTGCTGTATACGGGCAGACAGATATTATTGAATTTGTTCTAGTGACAGATATTTTTGCACATCGCCCCCTAGGCATATATTATTGCTCGTGACTGTACA
>CAJQZN010038876.1:0-12643 GCA_907164685.1 Colias eurytheme | reverse complement strand
AAAACCGGGACCACATGGCCCAAGCTATGAATGACAAGTCCTTAATTAAATCTTACAGGCAGAACGAAAAGACATCCTTGAAACGGGACAAAAGAAGCTGTTCGCTTTCATAGACACGCACATAAAGGATCTCAAGAGGTTGCTCTTTGCAACGGACATGGCGCTGATGTCGATGGTCTTATTGAAGCTGAACAAGAAGATGGACACGTCAGAAGCGAAAATAAAATCTACGCAAGCGAAGATTCCGTTCGGATTGTACACTAGCCCGGGTAAGATGATTTTCTAATAACGAGATGAATATTGATTTGAGGGTACTCAAACACAGAAGCGTAAATGCTTGGACGGGCAAACCGTAGTGAATGGATATGCTTAAGGTAGCCTTTCGAAGCGAGCGTCTATAGCGTCAGTGGCGGTATTTTGCTAATCTACGCGGCCAAAAGTAGAATTTACATACTGTAGATAATGTTGAATAGGATGACTACCTGAACTAGGGGTCAGTCCCGGGAACAATAACCCTCCCCGCTCTGCTACCTGCACTAGTCGTGTCATACATTTAGTCGGAATTAGAACGTTCAACTTGTTGTTTGTGTCTGTTCTCGGCGCTCGTACAAAAACATTAAAATTTACTTAAATAAATTAAAAATAAAATATATTAAAAAAACTTAAGAAGTGTTTGTGATGGATCCTGATGAAGCAGGTAATTATGCTGTATTTTATTAAGTTTTTTGTTATTTCCATCATTACAAAGATATAATAATAATTTGAAAGTACCCACATGTTAGGTCGATTTTTCATTGTAAATATTTTATTTCGTCATCTATTTGTTGTACTATAAAAATAAAATTTAAATACTTACTAATTTAAATACTTAAAGAGATCACCAGTACTCCAACTCGAGCATGAAAGTATAAAAAGGCTTTTTCTAAGTCAACAAGAGAAAAAACATGTTCACTTACTCCAATACAAGCATTGTCGATGTTTGTCGAAGCCGATCTAACTCGTGGACAATACGAAGTAGTAAGAAATACTAACAAAAAGTCATTTCCTTGTTATGCTCAGCTACTAGCTAGTTATCCGCCCCCAGAATCATGCAGGGTGACGAGTACCTATGCTGAAACCGATTTACAACCTTTGTATGACCATATAGTTATCTATTTTCCTAGAAGAGGTTCTAACAAAATTAAAAGAACAAGAACGAGAGAGCTTAAAATTAATTTCTAAATGGGGAATTGACGGCTCACAGTTCAAAAAAAAGTTTTTCAAATGATACAGGCTCTGATGCCGACATATTTCAAAGTAGTTTCGTGCCTCTACGATTAGTTTCTGGCTGTGAAGGTGAAAAAATTGTATGGGAAAATCCAACACCTTCTTCTCCACGATTTTGCCGCCCAATAAGATTCAGTTTTGTTAAAGAAAATACATATATAACAGAAGAAGAAATCAACGTCGTGAAAAATTCTGCTAACTCATGGCGCCACAGAGGTTAAAATGAATGGGAATAAGTACTTGGTCTCTCATGTCTTTGTCATGACAATGGTGGATGGCAAGGTCTGCAACGCGGCCACTGGCACGAAATCTACAAGTCGATGCTACATATGATCTACATACCAAACGAACGATCGAGCATTTGCACTGTTGACCCCACTGACAACACTACACAAGAGTCTCAAAGTAGTCAAACGTCGACTCAA
The DNA here is from genome assembly GCA_907164685.1 of Colias eurytheme. Taxonomy (NCBI): domain Eukaryota; kingdom Metazoa; phylum Arthropoda; class Insecta; order Lepidoptera; family Pieridae; genus Colias; species Colias eurytheme. The sequence goes on along the minus strand of CAJQZN010038876.1, from coordinate 10,952 downwards.
GAAAGACCCCCTTTACAAACGGAAAAGTAGGGATACTGATCCCTAACTAATGTTTCACGAACATCCTTACCAGCCTCATCATCAAGCCTTCCATCTTTTCCAGAGTAACAAAACACGTACAAAGAAAGATGATATTTTAACGTACCTGCAGATAAGAGAAGTATCTCGCCAAAAAGTTTTACAAAATTTAAGAAATAATCATGTTGACGATTTCTCGACTTTTTCCGAACACGTTAAAGGCTTTGTCAGATAGGACGCGTATTTTAGCGCTGCGTAGTAGCGCTGCAGCGTCCTGTTCGTCGCGCGAGGCTTCGTCAAACAGAACGCTTTAGCGCGCGTTAGGACACAATAATTGATATTATTAAAGCTGCATATTGTTTACATAATTATTACTTACGAACAAAACAAGATACAGCGATATTAACTCCGGAGTCGGAAGAATTTTTTACTTACCAGTTTCATTAATTTCTTCTCCGATTTGTGCCCACAATTTTGCCTTCATTGATATATCTTTATAGTTTATATGAACTATCCTTCGTATTATATAAGCATGGATATTTTCTAACCAATTCTATCAAATTTTCGGTCATTGTGCAGTATTTTATTATTATTTTACGCCTATTAACGCCGACGCTAAAATAAAATTTGTAAAAAAATACAACACCCGACGTTAAAGCGTCCTAACGCCGCGACAGAGCGTTGCGTACTGCTAGCGCCGGCGCTCTGTTTGACGGTATTCTACGATGGTAGTAGAACACATATTAGCGTCATATCGCGGCGTCAACTTAACGCTCTGACGCGCGCTAAGTACGCGTCCTGTCTGACAAAGCCTTAAAGCAATTTTAAGAAAACTGTAACCTTTTACGAAAATTAAAGGCTAAAAGAGCGATATTTGATGTTCGACATATAAGACATTAGATGTTGAGTCAGCAGATAAAGAAAATTATCGCTCAAATACTGGTGTATTGTTGTAGCTCATGTGTTTCATCAAATATATCTATAAATTGTATATACATCTGTGTCACAGGATACACCAGACAATGAAGGACCTATAACCTTAACTCTAGCAAAATTTATTGAAGAGTCCTTTTTCTAGGAATAAATAAGAATACTTAATAATTACTTAAAATACAATAAACATCACTTAAAGTTAAAAATAGTTTTTCTTCTGCACCAATACAATCCCTTTTTGTTTTTGGATCTAACTCTTCTTTCACCATATTAAACAAAAAAATTGTTGTTTATTAAAACGGCAATAATCTCTGAACATTTGATCGTACGACATCGTTTAGGTTAATACAACGACGTACATATTAAGATATTGAAGTAACCTTCTTCTTTTCGTAATTGGAACATCGAAAAGCTACCTTTAAGATTATACATTTTCAAGAATTCGTACATCCATACTAATATTATAAATGCGAAAGTAACTCTGTCTGTCTGTCTGTTACTCAATCACGCCTAAACTACTGAACCAATTTGCATGAAATTTGGTATGGAGATATTTTCATACCCGAGAAAGGACATAGGCTACCTTTTATTGCGAAATATGTACCACGGGCGAAGCCGAGGCGGACCACTAGTTTTATATATTTTTTCTAATAATATAAATATCTATACATAACGATAGCAACAAATCTTCCCACTGCGGCATTTTTTTCTTTTTGTAACTCAAAACATAATTCTAACATTGTCTCTTTAGATTTTATCCAATAATTTCGTAAGTTATAAAACATGGCCTTTATATTTATTATCCTTATAATATTAGGCCTTAGGAGAGGCCTACGTCCAGCAGTGGACATCGAAAGGCTGATGATGATGATGATGATGATGATATTTATTATCTACAGAATTCAAATGCCTCGGCACATCATACTACATTGCGTCAGCTCACAACCAGGAAGACGTCCAGATGATACTCTCTAGCGAGAGGAAGCCTCATTGTTACACTTTTAGAGGTGATGTACACTTTTCAACTTAGCTTTGCCTATTCAACCTTTGAAAAATCAAGCAAAATAGGCGCTCGAATTGCGGAAACATACCTGTAAATGGAAACAACATATTTATTTGCTTGCCAAGAGACATTAAATATTTTTTTTAATAAAGAGATAAGACCATGACCAACTTATGTAGCCTACCGAATAATCTGGATAACGACTTGAGAAAGAGAATGCGAATCAAACATGTGCCAATATTTTAAGAATAGTTTTAACAAATTATATAACACTGCACTTTAACGATCCAATTGACTGATGTATTTTTCAAAATATATCTCTGCACTGCCTGTCAGAATATGCTGTTCATTTTCCTAATGAGGTTTATGATTACATTTTCCAGGAGCGTTCGCTTTCTCCGGCTTCTACCACCGTCACTCAGAGACCACGTATGTTGGACCACATGCAGAACAGTTCCAGGCGAAGGATCCGAGCCAAGGCTTGTACTGCCATTCCGATGATAACTGGAGCGACGCTCAGTGCATTTATAAGTAAATCTACATCTTACTAGCTGATCACTTAGGATATGAACAATAACGACCGATTCTCAGACCTATCGAATAGTTTACTCAATGAACCGGCAGGCTTGCCAGGACACCTTTGTCACTTAGGGTATGAACAATGGATAATCGGTTCTCAGATCTACCGAATATTCATTTAAAATTGTATGTTAAGACGTTTCCGAGTAGAATGCCAATTCACACTATGCCACGAGCTTTTTAATATGAGGGTGGAAGTTATTGACGGACCTTGCAGGAAAAGTTCTTACAGGTGATAGCAAATATCTAACCTAATGACAATCGACGTAAATGTTCCAGGATAAACCCTAGAGAGGAGTTTCCAGAGTCCGTAGAATACGAGCCCAAGGTCTCCTACTGGTGTGGCCCGTACCGATACTTTATCCCAGCCACCACAGACATTCGCTGTATCTTCTCAATCTTTTCCATGAATTTTATCTTGAGGTTCGGTTACGATGGCGTCACTTATAAGAGCTCCGATTTGTCTTTTGTAAGTATATTTTTTTCTGGACAATATAGCAAAATATAGTCTAGATTTTCAGTTGACAAATTGACATTTAAAGGCCGTATACAAAATGTTGAAATGCAATTTCATTTTTCTCGAAGAAACAATAAAAACTGGACAAAATAAGGTAAGTATCAAACCGTATTTTTTAAGACACAGGGAAATATATAGCAAATGTTTTTTCAGCTGTTGAAGGCATGTGCAAACAGATTCCAAGCTGATAGAAGAACTTAAAGTATTAGCGACCTTACAGAATACAATATAACAATTTACATAGACATTAACCCCATTTAACACCCTACCACACCCTACCCACCGAGACAAACAGAGAAGACTTCAAATATTATTGTATACTTTTTGGAACGAAGTTAGAAGAAGAAGAAGTAAGAAGGCTAGATAGAAAAAATTAAGACGAAAAATTGTAACAATACTTTTTGCTAGTTGTACGGCGTGCCGAGCTCGTAGAAAGCAAGCCAGTTAATTCAGTAACTTCTTTCAATTCGGGTGTCCCTTGACACCTCTCAAGTTTTATTGTATGGAGTGAATCGTGCCTCACCGTGACTTGTCTGCGGTCCGGACGGAGCACGGCGTTAAAATATCGATGGATATTGTTTCATTTAACCATGTAGTGTGAACCATGCTTAATACTTTCAGATGTACCAAAACGGACAGGTCTTCTACACGGACGAACCCTGGGCTGGCATGTCGTGTTGGAACTGGGCTTGCAAGTGGCGACACAATCAGAATCAACGGTCTAACGAGTTTTTCGTGAACTAAATAAACATGTTGTACTTGTACTCTTTTTGCTTTTATACAACCAACCACAACATTTGTTACCGAGATTTATTTGCCGATTTAAAAGATTGATTATAATCAGATAGATACCAATGAAAACCAAGTGATGTACAAATCAAATATTAATAAATTGCTATAAATTCAAAAAAAACACATCATCAAAAACATACAGAACTAAACAACCAAAAAAATAATAATTACTCATTATGTTTGGTTGGTAATATCAACTTCCCTTATTTCAGGAAAACAGACATCTTAAACAGTCAAAATAAACACATAAATATAAAAACAGATTTAAAAACGATATTTATTCCTGAAAAACCATTAAAAACACTTGAATCCCTTACCTTCAATAGTTGAAACGTTATTAATCGATTTTCATGCTTAAAACCGGTTAATTAAAAATCGATGACGGTAGGTCAAAAAAACACATTTAAAAAGATAACATTTTTATTCACAACTATTCATATAATTTCGTAACAACTTACAGACCTTTGTACATATTATATAAAGCTATATTTAAATCTAAAACTCGCACTCCGTCAAAAATTGCATTCAGAATGAGAACTCAAACATTCTGTAACACGCCTTTATTAGCTTCACCTGTATGTTTGTATGTAACCGACTCCTGACTCGACTTTCAAATTTTATACACTTATCAAGGATCGATGACAATACAATAATTTCATGAGGTTAAGCGTGTTTATTTGTATTTTTTAGAGATACAGTTAAAATAATAAATATAGTTCTTTTATTATTTTTCTTATTTCAAATGTATCCCGTTGAAACATATTAAAAATAACATCAATATATTTTAAAATTGTATGTATTTGCCCCATTTCTTATTTATTTATTTATTAGACACTTATAATAGACTTATGAGCAGCGGGTAGTTTTAATGAAATATGAACTATATTATACGTAAGTATGAAATATATCGCAATTAATTTTAAATAGTATTTTAATCTCATTTAATAGTTATGTAAGACAGTCAGACTATTAAATATTATAATAATTTAATTGTTATTCTTGTAAGTTATTTACGTCCGTTCATACCGTTAATAGTCATTGTCTTTGGTTTTACTCGTAATGTTTTAAAATTTATTTAATTTTAAATTTTGTAGATGAGATGGAATACACTGAATTTAATGTAATTAGCATTGCGACAATTCGCTATATATCACTACATAGTATAAAACAAAGACTCATACTGTGTTGTTTTACACTACATAGTATAAAACAACACATTTAATACAATATATCTAAGGGCAGATTCGTAGCAATGTTTTAATTATTATTTTCCTTCCATCTATTATACTTTGGATTTTAAATGGATCTGTTTTGAAGAACTTTGAGTTATAAGTTTATTTCAATGAAAATGGCACCAAACTACATACCTAGGATACAAAAAAAACTAATTTTTAAAATAAACTATGAAATATGCTGACTCATACTTAAGCACGAATTTTGATATTACAATATTTTCTTTCATACACCTTCTAATTTACTACAAGTATAAAAAACTCCGCTGCATATAATATTTTTAGGTATTTTTTTTCATTCTATAGTTATTATTTTTAATTTCATTGTGATATAATATATAATATAAACAAAACTACCCTCAAATTAAAAAAATGCTGGTTTTTGAGGCAGTTTGTAACCAAAATGAAATTTAAATTACTATGACATTTTGAATGTTATTATTATGCTTTCTTTATTATTATATACCTTTTTTATATACAGACGGAGTTTATAGCTACCCTAATGTCTCAGCCGAGAATCGAACCAACGATCTCTTAATTTAAAACAACCATTTTAACAATAAATTTATTTAATATTGCCATGAATTTCATTTATTACTAATTAATAACAATAGTATAATCTCCATATTTCGAAACTTCACAAATGTTTACCTTTAAGCTTACATTTCTTTATCTACCCTCAAAGTTACTAACCAAAATTTTCATTTCATTTCCAATTTGAAAGTGTAAGAAAAAAATTGTTATCAAGAAACTTTTATCGGACAAAAAAATGCAAATTTTCTAGACATATTTTGATTTATATTACTTACACTTTCAAGCTAATACTCCATACAATCTATAGTTTCACTCGTGCCCCTAATTTATGCATGTTTGTACCTACCTTTATAACGAATTAATCAATTTGTTGACACTTTACAATAATTAAATAGGACACTGGTTTCAAAGTAATAATTTATACAAAATAATAAAAAGGGTATAAATATCTCCACCAGCTGACGTTATTGCTGTCTCCCTCTTCCTTATTGCTATCTCCCTCTGGCACCGGCGTTTCCTATAATAGAACATTCTTTTATGAAATAATAAAAATAACTACGTTAAAAAAAACGCCTTCAAACACGGAAAAGTAACAAATAAAAAAGATTGGATATTATTAATTACTACATATTATTTAGATGTGTTATTACTAATTATGTTTGATGTCGGTACCAAAACACAATATTACAATTTTGAGAATATATTATAAGAAATAAAACGCGAGAGGCCGGGTTAAATATTAGTTTGAATGTAATAAGAATGTACTACGATTCTACACAGCTACCGAATTGATGTAAGTAGTTGATAACAAATCGCAGCAAGTCAAAGACTTTTAGCAAAGTGAAGGTAGTTGGGTCGAACGTCGTATAAACAACATCCGAGCCCCTAGGCACGATTCCGTCGATTCGTACGAATGCGCCACGAGTCAAAGGAACGCGGCATTTTATAGTATTCGACAGCTAGCATGTTTTGACAGGAAACAGTGACAACTATAATGACAACTATTCATCCACTAAAATATTAAATCAAAAGTTACGTCTAACAATATGTATATCTTCTTTAGATATTTATTTATTCAAAACTACAAACTGATTAAAAAATCGATTTAAGGCCTATTCAAACTACAACAGTATAGACTACTAGACTGTTCGCTACCGTACTCGGATCGGTACGCGATTAGTCTCTATAATATACTACGTAAGAGATTTAATCGCGTGCCATCGGGATACCGCTACCCACGGCGGTAGCGGATATTGCTGCAGTTTGATTAGGCCTTTATTCACTATTAACACAAATGTAACCAGACAATTTCTAAATTTCTAAACTTCGACAAATAGATGCTACATAAGATACTCTTTATTCTTCACTAACCACTTTAAATTGAATCAAAATATAAAAACTTTTCTAAAATATTTTTTAAAACTACATCCGTACATAAAAAATCAATAATTCTCACAATTAAAATAGAAAGTCTTGAAAATCGGGCATTTTGTACTGGATAAGGACATGAAAAATAAAATTAATATTTATATTTATCAATTTAAATGTTCCAATAACTAGAAAACATTAATTTGATTCTATATGATTACACTTCTCAGTTATTATTTAAACTAAAAAGTCGTAAAATGGGGTGAATGGAACAAAATAATTATAATATTATTTCACTGCATAGTCGCGGTATAAGCGTTGTATGCGTACCGCGACAAAAATATCAGTATTTGAGCGGGTACCGTAAAATTCTGTAACATTGCCTTTATAGCTCAACATTGCCTTAATTCAAAAAAGTTAAATTATTCCCGCTGCGAAATGTTTTTTATTGTCTATGGTATTACTAAAAGCAAGTCGGCAATCTGTATGGCAACATTCGATCATACGTCACTCCAACTTTAGTTAACAAACTGTCAGTTTCATTGTCAGTGCGGATACTCGCTTTTTACATTTCATTTTGTGAGTATTTATGCTGTTAGAACTAGTCATATATAAACCAAACAATGTAAATTGTCTTTAAGGTGTCTGAATAGCTCTTTATTTGGGGCTACTGTCTATGATGTAATATTGTTTATTATCTGTGGTCGCTTTATACTTCCTCTTGTGTCAACTGTTTTGCTGTGTAACTTGGTTAAGAATAAATCTCAGTATATCAAGATAATCTGTTGTTATTTTCCTTTTTATTTTCCTATGCTTTATTTTCTAGCGTAATATGTTATTTAGCAAAGAAAATATGCTCTTTTATGTATTTTAACTGTTTTTTCTGTATTATATCTTAATTTAAACCGTTAAATCATGGTCGGCAAAGTTGTGTCAGATTTTCGCAACTTTTTACTCAACATTATCTAGGGTTAGGGTTGCCACTTTTAATTTTTCAACAAACTCTTAATCGACCGTCGTTTTGCTTCTGTAATTGTTTTATTTTTTTGGTATTCATCTAAGAACGTTATATAGAAGCTAGAACTATATTTATCATCATCAGAAATTAAGGATGTCGAATGTAATTTTCTTTAAGTCATTTATAATACTTAATAAATGTTATCATATTGTTCGACAGATTTTAAACATGAGCAACCCACCTAAGAGTAGAAGAAAACCAGGGGCAAGACAGTACTCCGATTATTCGCAGGAGATGGTGAATGTGGCGGTAGATTTAGTCACATGTAAGAGAATATCTTCATACCAGGCTGAGAAGCAATTCGGTATTCCTAGGCGTACTATTCTTAACAAACGTAAGAATCTTCATGTAAAATCTGAGGGCCATCCTACAAAATTATCTGCAGAAGAAGAAAAGCATATAGCTGAGGTTGTTAATTTATCAGCAATGTTCGGTTGTCTATTGAGTATGATTGACTTGCGTATTGTTCTGCACGATTATATAATTACACTTCTCTACTTAGCTTTTTCGTGATTTAATAGCAGCATTCTCACGAAATCGTTTTGCTTAATAGTTTAACTTATATATTTTTCACTTTTCAGGAAAATGCCGGGTGGAAGAAATGATAAAATTTTACGAATGAACACACACAAAAAAAACGGATTTGACTAATATTTGGTCTAGACCGCTAGATTTTAACGATCACAATGTCATTTTTAAATACCAACGCCGAAATGAATATGACAATTCCTTCAGATTCATTCAAAGTTATGATCTAACACCGTTAAAATTAAAAACGTCCAAATTGAAACTGAGTCGTGTCCAGTGAATCTGTATTGCAACGAACAATTACTACATTCAGATGATGAAAATTATGTTACGGCAGAGAACCTCGGTACTTTTTGTTATTCGGATGACAGTGTAAAAGATAAAGATTACATTCCTGATTCAGACGAAAGCTGTTCTGATCAGAGGCGGCTCGTCCTAAGGAGCGCTGGTGCAGTTAACTCCCATAAATAATTATAATAATGTTATACCTGCTCATTCATTTAATAATTAATATCACTTATTAAAATCTATCGTAAAAACTCCAATACTAATATCAATAAAATAAGTACTTTTCAAATAAAATATGTACATCATAACATAAACATGTTCATTTCATAAGTAACGCGCGAAACGGAGCTTACGGAGCGCTCTCGATTACGCTCCTATGAAACAAGATTCAGTACTTTGCCTAAATACGAAATCCAATAAGAGTGACAGAGAAATTTCTTCACAGTCCTGCGCGTGAAACAAAAGATTTACTATGGAAAAATAGCCATTTTCGGAGCGCTGCAAGAAGTTATTGTGGGTTATCCATAAGAGATAGACATATACCATCACGGACTTTTCTGTAGACCTTTTCAATGTGTACTATTCGCGGGGCTCCGTCGACGCGCAAAAAAAAATCAAGTTTAGGTTAGGTTAGCCGTTAGGTTAGGTTAGGTTAGGTTTCTTAAAAAAAAACTACACAGAAATAGGAGCCCCGCGAAGCGGGGCTCCGTCGACGCGCAAAAAATAATCAAGTTTAGGTTAGGTTAGCCGTTAGGTTAGGTTAGGTACTTAGTACATTATTTTGATAAAACTCGTAGGGTTCATGCTTTTTTTTCGATGTGGGTAGGCAGAATAGTATAGACGTTTAATAATTTTATAGTGACTTTCTAAATTGTTTTTAATATAATTGGAGCGTTTTTTTTACGTACATGTGCTAAATATACCTGCACCAACCAGTAACTATTTTCCCATAAAATAAATCATTTCCCACCAATACTTACAATCAAGTTAACCTCTAAGATGGAGTCGATAACTAAGAAGATGGCAGAAATGACCGAAATGTTTAATGTCAAGGTGGATGAGTTCCAGCGTGATTTAAAAAACAGCAATCCCGCAACAAGGATTCCACCTGAGAAGATCGCGTCGGATTTTCATGTTTTTAGAACCTTTGTCATGTCATCTTTGTCATGCCTCCAGACACAAGTCAATCTTTTGAACCAGCTTTATGACCACCAAGAAATGCGGAGTAGCCGCAAGATGCTCTTAATTCATGGTGTTACAGAGACAAAAGATGAAAATCCTAGTGTATGTGTCTCTAAAATAATAGCGAACCACCTTAATGTAACTAGGCGGTACCTTAATGTAAGGAATCATTGGAACATACTTTTACAGTGGAGCCATAACTGGACAGAGATATTTCACCATTGTACAAAACGATACGCTAAGTCTTTTAGAACTAATTCCAGACGATGAAATGTCGATAATTTTACACCAAGCACCTGCACATAATACAAATGTTGTAGTGATTTTCTAACGAAATAATTTGAATGGCTTAATAGCCAATAATAGTGGAACCCCTTGGCCTACTAGATTCCCGAATCTCATGCCTTGTGATTTCTTCCAATGGGAATTTGTCACAGGCCAAAGTTACAGAATAATCGACGTCGTATAATTGCTTTAGGTCGGCAAAATAGGGCCACTGATGTCTTAAGCATTAAGTTGCTTTCGCAGGCCAACAGTGGCTTTGATCGGTATGTCATTTTTTTATTTCTCGTTTTATTTTAAAAAGATTATTATTCTCATATTACTCATTAGGTAAAGTACTTCCTATATCAGTTTTTTTTATCTGTAATAGTTGATGCGCAAAACTTTGTCAATAGAGAGTTTATTATATAAAATTGTCATATAGTGCGCCATATTTCGAAAATTAAATGATCTCAACAAGTCCTTGCAGGGAAAAAACACACATATACTGCAACTCGCAGTTAAAATCACGAGTTTCAGAAGAAGTTTCTGATTGAAGAGAAAATTGGAAGAACGTCTCGTAAATACTGACTGTTTTCCCGGCATTAAGAGGTATTTTACAAGAAAAATCATTAGAAATCCTATGCCCTTTAAAAACGAGATCGTGGTCAACCGTTTCCCTATAATGGGCAAAAAAAA
>CAJQZN010038875.1:14287-52401 GCA_907164685.1 Colias eurytheme | reverse complement strand
ATATAGAGCTATAAAATTTCTAGCTATTTTAATAATATGATGCGGTTTTTTTAATAGATAGAGTGATTGGAGAGGAAGGTTTGAGTATATAATTGTCATGATAAAAACATGACAATTTGCTTTGTTCAGCTCGATTAAATCTCTTTGCATCAAATGGATGGCCATAAAGTGTAAACAACAAAGTTTAATAAGAACCACAGATAACTAAATACTTACAATTCAATAAAATTACACAAAATATATAAAAACAATTCGAATAATTATAGTAAAGACAATAGTTGTAATAATAGAGCAAGCACAGCAACTACGTTGTTAGAGATGATTTTGAATAGAGCTTTTCAACTTAAATAGTTAGGTATATTGTGACTATCGTTTCTATAACTTTATAGATTCTCGATTTACTTGTAGCTAATTCTGTTCAATATTTATAAACACGACTTAACTTTTGTAAGTAATTTCCATGATTATTATTTTTTAATTTCAACCGAAAAAAGTTTCGATTTCGTGTATAGAAAATAAATTGGGTGATTATTTATTTTTCGAGGAAAATATTTACCCAAAAAACGTTAACCAGTTTTGTGAAAATCTCGGTCGACGAACTGACTGAAACCTCGATAGACGCACGGAATACTAATGAAATTCTTAGTTACTTTAATTTGTTGGTTGTTTTCAATAAAAATGAGTCTATAAGTATTACTTAAGTACATTGAAATAATATATATGTAATTAAAAGTTCAAAATCATTGCTGATTGCACCAATTAGTCATAATATTATGTGCATGTAAGTCTAACTTACTCTAAATAAATAAATGGTACATTATAAACCATCTTCCCAAACCTACATTATCATTTAATTGTCATTAGAAAAACGTAGTAACGTAGAGTAGGTACTCAGAAACTCGCGCTTTACAAATTATATAGCACTATAGCTTTCCGCCCGCGGCTTTGGCTGCTTTGTCTAAAACCTAATAAATTATATACTTAAACCTTCCTCTTGAACTACTCTATCTATTGAAAAAAATCACATCAAAATCCGTTGCGTAGTTTTAAAGATTTAAGCACAAATAGGGAGATAGGAACAGAGAAAGCGACTTTGTTTTATACTAGGTACCTATGTAGTGATAAATTATTTATAATAATTTCAGTATCAATTTCTAATTGTGTTTGTAAACAAATTGGCATTAATCGTACAATGTGCGATAATTACAAGGAGATAAATATATTTACATCGTAAAGTACAGAATCAGCACAAGGTCAAATACTTTGAACCTTATCCGACAAGTGTTTTGTCAACTAGTATAAGGTATTACAATGATATAAATTTAAACAAACAACACTTCTATCTATACTAGAATATTATAAAGCTGAAGAGTTTGTTTGTTTGAACGTGCCAATCTCAGGAACTACTGGTCCGATTTGAAAAATTAATTCGGTGTGATATAGCCCATGTATCGAGGAAGGCTATAGGTTATAAATTATAATATCACGCTAAGTCCAACAGAAGCGGAGCACTGCGGGTAAAACCGCGGGGCGCATCTAGTTATTGATAAAATCATTATTATTTTAACAGGTCGATGTACGAATATGTTTACGGACTCTACAAAATATTTTGGTATTGATTTTTCATTTCTGTTTTTTCATATGTAGGTAATTTAAGCATACCATTTTGTAAATGGATATAATAATTACTTATAAAATGCAATTGCAAAACCTTCAAAGTAATTTACTATGGTAACTCGTAAATCGTGAATTATCGCTCCTATTTGCTTTCATTATATTAATCTTTTGTTCAATTGAGGTTATTATATTGATTGTTTCAGTGTGCAGTGATTAAACTGTGGTCATATATTTAACTTTAAGATGAGGTAAGACATTTAAATATATTTTTTTTATATTGTATGTAACCATTGTAAAAGTTAAAACGAGTCGATTTGAAATTTTTTTTTTTATCTATAAAATATTTAATTTCGTATTGCACTAGTTACTAAGTTACTTCTAACCTACAGTATTATAAATTTAAATTCTTGTTTAAATAATAATTTATTTCAGGACACAATTAGCTGCATTCTTCCTTCTTATAAGCTACGTGCAATGCGCCCTGCCTAGAGGTAAATAACGTAAACATTAATATACAGTACATTGTACAAAGTACATACATATTTTTGAAAAAGATAAAATTCATGAATTCTGAATAAATAACGATTTAGAAAAACAGGCGAGCTTCAAATTTCAACCCACCTTTTAATCATTGTTTCTATTCCTCAAAATCATAAAAATACACATTAGATTTGCAAATAAGATGCTGTATTTTGTGAATTAAAAACTGCATCAAAGCATTTCACAATTGTCAAACATGTTCAGAGAGATCTTAAAAAATAATTTTTCGTTTCCGTAATCGACTCTGAACTTTTCCATTTTTCACCATTTTGTATTAGAACGCCAATCACCTGTCCAGGGTACGTGGTGAACAAATCCCTTTGTGCTGCATACCGGCTGGTGTATAACTCGAGAGCCTGGCCAGATGCCAACGAACACTGCATGGATGAAGGTGGCCACCTCGCTGTTCCTAGATCTGAGGTACCTAATATAGCATGTGCTAGTGGTTGATTGCCATTTGCCATAAGTCATAACCATAGATAAAAGAGCATGTATCAAAAGCATGGTTGATATTTGATTGTAAATACAATCAAGTATAAATAATCAACCGACTTCAAAAAAAGAGGTTATGTACAGAAACATTTTTCGTAATATTTATGATGATACATATTATAATATTATGTAGTGCTATTGCGTAGTACGCATCGTTTCACAAAGACTATTGATGGGTAACCAATAATAATTGATGGTTACCATCACAGATTAGTGATTACTAAAGAGTTTTGTTCCTATAGAGAGTAGAGACTAGAGACGCCGCCGATTTCAAAAAATACTGATTTCATTAAAAATCATATTGAATGATATATTTTTTTTTTATTTACTTATAATCGTTTGTATGTATAGGACATAGGTAGGTATGAATTATATAGCAAAAATATGTTTTTGATTGTTTATCGTAAAGTTCGATTAGTTTTGTAACTATAGTTTCTATTGTTTCAAACTGTAATGTTGTGGGTTTATTTATTTTATTTACTTAACCAAAACTTTTAATAGAGGATTGTGTTATGAGGGTAGTATTAGGAGGGAGGTAGGTATTAGGGTTATTATTTATCATTAAAACTTTAAGCCTATTAAAATAAAGGATTTAATCCTACTAATATTAAAAATGCGAAAGTTTCTTTGTTTCTACTACACGCAAAAACTACTGAACCGATTTTCATGAAATTTGGCACACACGTAGAGGGTAACTTGGAATAACACATGGGATAGTTTTTATCACGAATTTTCCACGGGAACGTCAACTACACGGGTTTACCTTCAACTGCCAAGGCGAAGCTGCGGGCGAAAAGCTAGTATTAATTAAACAAAAAAAACAACAGTCAACATCACACGCATAGCTCGCCTATATATAAATCTCGTGTCCAAAGTTTGTCCTCAAATGGACTCCTAAACCACTTAACCGATTATAATAAAATTCGCACACCAGCAGTTCGATCCAACTTAAGAGATAGGATAGTTTAAACATGTAGGTACCACGGGTGAAGCCGGGGCGGACCGCTAGTAGCCCAATAAAAATGCATTTTAAAACCAATACTTTACAATTTACAGGAGGAATTCAACTTCCTACAGAAGTTAGTGCGAGCGATGCACTACCCCAGTGTAAATGACACAGATAACAAACTCGTGGTGTGGCTCGGTATCACTAACATCGAGGATTATAAGATCTGGAAGAATTTATACGGTAAACTATTATTATTTTATTAATATGCTCATAACAAAAAAATATTGATACAGATATAATATTTTAATAACTAATAAGTATACAGGTATTAATAAATAAAAATTAGATAAGGTACTACCTAATTAATTAAATTATATTTAATATTATTTCTTCTAGTGTTTTAGAATAGGTATAAATTTAAAATTCAGTATCGTCATCATCATTTAAAAAAATCATGCAGCCTACTTTTTTTGCTTCGCCGTATTACATGAACCAATGTTAATTTGGCACATAATCTGTACACTGTAATAATAGATAATGATAATAAATCACATAGGTACAGTTAATAAATGCGCGCCTGTCACATTTCCCGCCAAAACGCAAGTTGCCATATTTTATACAGATTATTTGCGAACTCCCTCGATAATTGAAAATGAGTTAATCATGGTCCATGGATAATGTGCGATTTATCGTTATTTCGTTTATTTTACACGCTTCGCTTGCTCTATATTTATTAACGATTTAATTACCTTAAGTAATTAACCTTGCATTAACAGTCTCTACCATAAATATTTGATGAACATTTTCATATTTTTGCAGTTATGACTTTGTTAAGGTCTGATAAAAGAGCTTTGTTAACATTGAGATAATATTACTACGTATGGAGGAGACACCACGAACAAAATCTGTGCGCCATTTTTTTGCTCTAACTAAATTTTAAAAATTATTATCTAGTTAGGTACTTACCGATGAAAGTTATTCCTTTGCACTTTTCCGTATTATTTGTGCAATATCGTAACACACACGAAGGCATATTTGATGCGTTTCACTTTAAAACCATTAAAAAAAACCGCTCAACATACCAACAACATACCGCCACATGGCGTATGTTGAGCGGAACATAAGTGATGTAGGCGGTGTCGTCTCCGTAATCCGTATATGTATATCTCAATGTTTGTTAAATCGGATTTCAATCAAAGATACTCTTTCAAATGCACTTAGCCTAAAATAAGAAGAATAAGCAAATAAAAACTTCAAAGGCCGAAACAAAAATGATCTAGAATTCATTTAAAGGCTTAGAGCATTATGCTCTAAGTTTATAGGCGATCCCAACCTTCGCGAAAAAATAATACATAATAGGTACAATACAAATATGAAAGTTTGTTCTTGTACCTATGATGTAAGTAATTGAATTAAATAATTTAATTGGTGTAAATTCAACAGGTGAAGATATAACGACAACAGGATTTCACAAATGGGCCGGTGAAAATGGCCAGAGTTACAGGTAAATTTTGATTACATTTGGAGAATAATTTGATTATTTTTGTGACAATACTTGATTTAGTAAATGATTATTACTTATATCCTAAACATTAATAGTATTTAAAAATGCCAAAGTAACTCTGTCTGTCTGTCTCTGCTTCACGCCTCAACCACTGAACCGATTTTGATGAAATTTCTTACAGAGATAGCTTGAGATGGTTTTATCTAGGAAATCATAGATTGCATAATCATACGGTACCGCTACGAATACGTAATAAATTAATATAAGATCATAAACTATCTCTACATTAACAAATACAATAATTATTATAATAAAAACACACAGATACAAAATTAACGAAATATATTATTTTCCAGCGACGACCCCTCAGAACCCCACTGCGCCGCCATGGACCCCGCCAACCCCGGCCTCCGCGACTACTGGTGTCACCGCCGTCAACCCTACCTCTGCCAAATAGATCTACAAACTTAACAACTTGTTTCATTTGCCCTTTTAATCAAAAGCACTTCAAATGTTTCGTGAATTGACACATTGATTAGACGTCGCGTCTGAATCAATCTTGATTCTATCTTGTTCTAATAATTACAACCCTTTATTAAAAGATATTTCAAAAGCTATATTCTCGCTTTTATTATAATGAAATCGTGTTATAATGTCTCTCTGTGGAAAACTATATTTCATAGTTACTAAATACTAAGTTTAATAAAATGTAAGGAAAGTGTAGTCACCTCCATTTGATGCGATAAACGATAGAATTACTTTGTAAGTTGCTTTTTACTAGTTAGGAGGACCTATAGTACCTACCTACTTGGAAAATAGATATTTACTTGTCTAAAATCTATAATTAAATATTGGGCCTATAACAAAAGTTAAACGTCTATTAAAGTTAGTAATGTAAATTACTTGTAAATTATTCAGCCAAAACTTAATGTAACTCTGTTTTAGTTCTATCAAATATAACGCCCTCAATTAATAACAAGGGAGTGCCATTAATTCCACAAGGCACAAACATCGTTAAGTACAACATACAATAACTTGTAAATGTATTCATTGAGTACTAAACGTAATACAGAATGAAAATAAACTCCTCCTAAGCTGATACAATACCGTAAAAGATTTAATTCACGAGCTGAAATGAGAATTATGCTAAAACTCCCATATAAACGACAGAGCCGTAAGGAACGAGCCAATAAAACTTCAAGAGATTTTCTTTCAACTTTTAATTCGCTCGTAATGCACGGAATACTTAGTACTTTTATCTGATTCAGATCTTGCCGGATTTTGAATGACTTGATAAGAGTGGTACAACTAAATTACTTACTACGTTGGTTTTCATAGTGGATAGAGTGAAAATAAAAGTTAATAACGCTTTAAACACCATCACTACATAGTATAAAACAAAGTCGCTTTCTCTGTCCCTATGTTCTATTAATAAATTGGCCAATTTTACAGGATAAAGGTTCTATATATTCGCCTAGTAGTGTGCTAAATTTCATGAAAATCGGTTCAGCAGTTTTTGCGTGCAGGAGTATCAAACAAATATACAAACTTTTGTATTTATAATATTAGTAGGATAGGAGGACTCTGTATTAAAAATTATATTTTTTAGTTAATTAAATGATAACAAAAAACAATATGTAATACTTATTTTCATTTATTCTCTATTTCAGTTCGATACTAGATGTAATTGCATACAACAATAAGGTTATTTTTTTTTTTCAACTTCAATTCAACATAAAGAAGAATATTTTATTTAAACAGAACCTCAAAATATACATTTTTCGGAAGACCAATATCAATCGGAGCAATTAACAACACATAAAATGTCTTCTTAATAGACAATGTGTCTGAAACTTAACAAATTATTTAACTAACTTAACTCGAAAAAAAATCGAAAAAAGAGCGTGTGTCCCGAGCACACGTGTCAAAAGTGAAACTTCTTTAACAAGATTAGATTAGAGATACCATAATCGTCGCCTTACTCCATGACGTGATGGTATTGCCATGACGCGACTTCGAAATTTTACTATCAACGCGCCTAAAGAAGTTTCACTTCAAAAATATTTAACATTCATTGGCACCGATGCGACCACCATCTCTCTGCTAACAGTATCATCGGAAACTCCAACCCACAATTCGAACACAACCAAGGCTTTTCAAGCGCATGTCCCTCCATATGTTCGCGCAACTGCGCCATGAGAGCTGGCCCCGTGAACAACTGCTTACACGGGGAACACTCCACACTCACACTGTTTTCGTCCAGAACAAAATCCTTCACGTCAAACGCTGAGATATTGAATTTCACCATCGGTAGAACAATCTCTTCCAACTGTATATCGTACTTGTCTTGCAAATTCCCATTATCATCCTCCACATAGTGATAACGAACATAGCTGTATTCATTCAGGTATCGCTTATAAAGCGCGGCAGTAAACACATTCTGCGGCATAAGAAATAAGTCCTTTTTAACAAATTCAAACACCTCGTTCACATCGCAATCCTTTATGGGATACATAGAGGCAATCTTATCTATAAATTCTATTAATTTAGGGCTCTCGGTCGCTCGACTTTTCTTCCATAACTTAACTTTTAGTTCTGTGTCCAGTTTTATGCATGGATTATTTTGTTTCGGTAATTTTTTATTCACTAAAGTATGTCGTAATTCGTGCGCCATTTCCCTTTTGTACAATAAATTGGGACCTTTGTTTCGTAGTCGTATTTCTATGTTGATATTCCACCAGTTCAGTATGGCTTCCGTTTTGAAAGAATTCAATGTGATCTTCGAGTGTGAAGCCTGTGGATCTACATTGAAAATGGAGCCTGCTACTGGCGATCGCAGAAAGAGGTTGTCGAGTTGTGAGCGAGACCCATCTACTTCTAACACTGCCTCTACGTTCCCACTTTCATTTGCGTCATCTTTGGGTGTTTCATTTTTATTCCTGGTGTATTCTTTTGCTTTAAGTACTGCTTCTTTGGCTAGGGGTTTGGCTAATTCAATGACAGATTGCAAATAATCTTTAAGATTGTCATGTTGCTCATGTAGCATATTATTTATAAGGCTCATATCATTTTTACTTTTTGCTTCAGTCACTGTATTGTCAAAGTCTTCCCATTGAGGCCAGTCTTTTAAGAACTTCTTCATTAGTGTTATATAAATGTCTACCTCCAAGCTATGTAATACTAATATATCGATATCAAATTCTAATTTTAGTAAGTCGAGAATTTGATTGTTAGTTAGTACTGTGTTTTGTTTGCTATCATTAGCTATAAGCCGCTTAAATAGTTTAATAATTGGTTTATCTGAAAAAAAGCGAACAATTTATTATAATTTTTGTAGAAAATAATGCTTAAATTTACATCGGTGTAGGTTTAAATAATTTATGTAAAATAATGTATTATTTAAACCTAAATCAATTTAAAATTTCGTCGTCGTGTTTTATTATGCTTAAAAATAAAGTTAATACAAAGGCATACCTGAAAAAGAGTCATCTTCCTCATCAGAAGTGATAGCGACGACATCGTTTGACGATTCATCAGCCATACTTGTATAAATTAAGTGCTTTTCAGTATAAATACGAATTGAAACTCTTTTTCAATGTATTAAAAAACATGTATTTAAATTATTTGTGTTGTTTTCGTTGCGGTGTGGTTGCGGCGAAAATTGAATTTTGACACTTGACAGTACAGTTTTTAATTTTTAAACGTCACGAACTCGCTCCGAGCGAACGTCACGAAGTACTGACAGTTGACAACTGTCATATTATGCTTTGAATGGACGCGTTCATAATATTTCGTTCTTCTAGTTTACCTACGTCCATTGAAAAATTTTTAAATTCTTGGTTATTCACCGATAACCGTTCCCTTATCAACTAATCATGTTCTTGATGACTGAATATTAATATAATAACAGTTGAAGTTTTATATTATTGTGAGAAATTCGTCCTAAGTTAAATAAGAAATCAAACGTAATATATAAATACTTATGTAAGTTAAAAGTAGTGCTTATAAGTTGTATTTCTTGCAGTGTTTGCACGAGTGAAGAGACTTGCTGTCCTGCTTCTTCAATAATCCAAAATACAGCGTCCGATTCAGCTTCAGATTCGGGAAATTCAGATGGTGACATGTGATAATTATTTTTTAATGATGTAACAGCTCAGCAGCAGATCATCCTAAGTATGTTACATAATTATAATAAACAATATAGTTACAATACGTGTGTATTATTTGATCAATTAAATGCGAGTAACAACTTATATGTATAATAATTACAGGATGCCTTAATAAATGAAATAATAATCATAGTTTATGCAGGTTTATGCTTTGTTTTTCATTCCCAATTCAACTAATAAATATACCATCGGTCCGCCCCGGCTTCACCCGTTGTACATAATATTTCCCAATAAAAGGTAGCCTATGTTCTTTCTCAGGGTCTAAAGATTGTCTGTGCCAAATTTCATCAAAATCGGTTGAGAGGTTTAAGCGGGAAAGCGTAACAGACAGACATACAGACAAAATTACTTTTGCATTTATCCGTACTAATATTATAAATGCGAAAGTAACTCTGTCTGTCTGTATGTTACTCAATCACGCCTAAACTACAGAATCAATTTTCATGAAATTTGGTATGGAGATATTTTGATACCCGAGAAAGGACATAGGCTACCTTTTATTGCGAAATATGTTCCACGGGCGAAGCCGGGGCGGACCTCTAGTAATATTATAAATGCGAAAGTGTGTTTATTCGTTATAATGTGACATGGCCATGGGTAACTTTTGACAGCGGTGAAACGACTCATACTAATGCGTGGAGGGAATCCGCGGGCAAAGAAAAATAAATGAATATTGTTTTAAATAAAAATGATGATGATATTATTCATGAAATTAATAATAATTCCATAATACCAGGGCCCTGGTGAAAGCGCCCAACGACCAGGCGAGTTTATACGTTCGCTAGCTATACTGAGTCCATAGAGTAATATAATATATACGGGTAGTCATTCTGCGCACGCGCGGCCTGTGGAACACTATACAGACCACCAGCCGTAGACAGACGCCACCAGCTAACAAATCTATTTTTAAATGACGAAAATCATCAATAGATGGCGCTATATAAAATTACCACAAAATTACGATTGTAAATAGCGCCATCTAGTATTACAACTGTTATCAAGTATTCATAACGCCAATCGTTCTCGTAATATGCTTGCAAAATTATTTTAAATTAAGGCGATCATGGATCTTTTTATCATTTTTAAATTTATTTGTACTGAAATAATAAAATTTAGAGCTGGAGATAACTTATTTTTTATCATTAGCGACATATCCAAACAAGGACTTGTCATCTGCCAAGTGTCAAAGTCAAATCATAGAAATTGCAGGTTATGTTTTGATTTTGAATTTTGATCGGGAAATTTTTGAGTTAGAATAATATTTATAAATTAAAACTGTGCTCGAGGTAAACTCTTAATCTTGTTTTTTACCGACAATTGCTTAAACAATTCTTCTTTCCCTAGAAATGTTTTGAAAGTATCAAAATGAATTTAAATAATTATCTAACCTAACATTTATTTGTTTTAGATGAACTTTTTAAGGAAAGGAATTTCTCTCCTTTCCCTTGGTATAAGAACACAATGCAGCACTTATCAAGGTAAATTAATATTTATTTTATTTTACGTAGTCTTGACGTAATCTCGTTATTATTATTTCTATTGGTTAAGCTTAGTCTTTTAGCTATTTCTGGCATCATATCTTTGAATTTATTTCTAATTAGTAACCAAAAATGAAAAAATTCATTGATAGTAATTTTGCTAACCATTAGGGCTAGGTTAATCCATTTTACTAATTCTAATAAGAAAACTCGATAAAGATATTGACAAAACTCATTTACTTAAATATTTTATTGTATACTCATTTAAATATATTATTTTTACTCATTTAAATATTTATTGAGGGCACATACCTATGTTATGAATGAATCCAAATACTCCAATTAAAAAGATTTAGAAATATCTAACTATTTAAATACTATACTTAAACTAAAACATTTATTTATTCAATTAGACTTATTCTAGAACCAATTTTAAATTGTCATAACAGATTTTTAATATTTACGACCGATTTTTAAAGCAGTGTCTAGGGAGAAGAACCGGCAAGAAACTCCATAGTTGCTCTTTTAAATCATGTCAGTATTCTAATTTAATTTTACAAAATATGTAACTGTATATTATCATAATATGCCAAAGAACTGTCCTGGGGTTTTAATGTGACAACCCTCCATGGGTTTTCATCTTCCACATATTCCTTAATGCTGTAATATCAATATGAAATATTGTTTTGTTACTTTTGGACAGTTATGATGAATTAAAATTTTGCTTGTAATCACTATCTACCTGTAACCTGATAATAATTACACACTAGCAATTTGTTGATGTATACCATAATTCCAGTAATGATATTTTCTCCTTATATTATACAACAAGAATTATTAAGCGGGCTACTCACACACCGCCGCAAGGGCAATACTGGTTGCACGGCAGTCGGAGCAATTAACAAGCCAAAGAGTCCAATTAAAAAATTGCCCCTGCTTGCCTATACACAAAACAATTTAGGAGCTGATTTAAAGGTGCAAATCCAATATTGCCCCTGTGACAGGTATGTGAGTAGCCTGCTTTACTATTTTGAAAACAAAAGACTCTTAATCAATAATTTATTTAGCCTATAATTTCACAACAACTTGATTTTATTTGTGATTACAATGCCACCTTATAAATCTTAATCCGTCCAGTGGTTGGGGATATAGGAGGTGCCAAAGAAATATATACATAAATACGCTTGAAAAACATAACCTTCTTTTGCAGTTGAGTAAAAATTAATGGCATCGAAATCAAAAATGGGATACTATTCTATTGTAAAATATTTATCATATATGTATCTTAATATAGGTATTATTTAAATATTTTACAACTCAATTCTGTCTAGCAAATTATTATCTGGTTTGTTTTGCAAGTGTGGCACACAGGCTGCATTTATATTGTCTACAACTATTTCATTTGTATGCTTTATTTGTTTTTGTTCGCAAATTATAATTATGTTTATGGCAATAAACAATATTAGCCGAAAATACATAGGTACCCACTGAACACAGGTTTTCTTAGATAAAATTCTTCTGTTGAAATGTAATATTAACTCCGAAGTAGTCTATAAATTTTCCTTCACAATTAGTGAAATTAAATTAATTAAATTTAAAAACAACAAATTATTATGTCTGTTCTGTTTAAAATATTATATTATAATTTTGTATAAGTTAATCATAGTGTAAACTTCACATTATTTGCCAAAGCATGATAATAATTCCCCTTTCTTATTTGTATGCTAGGTATTTCATCACTATAATTATTTTAAACATAGTTTTCATATAAATCTAAGCTTATTTTTATTCTAATTTTCATTGCACTATAGCATTAATAAATGAAGAAACTGCTGCTATTACTACTCAAAAAACCTTTCTGTAACCTAAAAAAGTAAAAATTCATATGAACTGCCAATAGAAGTGAGAAGTCATAAAATAGAATTTAAATTTACAATTTCATAACATTAACATATTGGTGCTATTTTTCCATGCCAAAAGGTGCCTCTGTGGCGAAAGAAATTTTTACTACAATTATTATAGACAGTCAACAAATAATCCCCCCGAGAACAGTTAGATACTGCAACATAAAGGGTTAACTTGCTAGAGAAATACGTAGCACATTATTACATAGGATATGTCACATAGTTGATGTGGACATCTGCGCCACTTGTGCAGCTGCTATAACTGCAATCGAAAATATATCTTACCCATTTGAGATAAGGTCCTTTATTGTGTGCGTTTTCGGTAATATTTTTGGGGACACGTCGCGCCCGTCTTTACGTAGAACCCTTCCGTATAGTACGGGATTATGTCCGTTCAATAACGTAGCGTTAGCAAAACAGTTCCTTTTTAGTAATTCCTATAGCTTTGATTTAAAGTTAATAACCACATTAATAACTGTATGAACTGTGAAACCTTACCTTCAATGACTCCCTGATACGTAAACACGAATATGATATTATTATATTAATAAGTTAGATACCACTCATTGACCAAATATAAATGGAACTAACAGAGATTGTTCAGAATATATTATAGAATTGCAGAATAACAGCCATATAAAAAAATTTAAATGTGTTGAAAATCTGCCACAAAACTCTGGACGATTTAATATTAAATTATTCGTTACTCAACAGTACTTAATTGTTACGTAATTTTCTTTTTATTCGTTTGCTTTAAAAATAATATAAACATTTCTCTAGTTTTTCTGCTATCGGTACCTCTAAATAAGGGTTGCGAGTGTCGCAAGGGTGCATGAGTCAGCAACTGACCAGAGTCCGGTAATCCCGTCGACACCTCACTGTGCATATTGTGCTATTTCAGATGTGAAGCACCTTTTTGTTTTGCAATTTAAGCAAAAATTTAAATGGATGTCAAATTTGTGTATTTTTCAACCTGTCTTGCCATTACTTGAAAGAAATATGCTATTTACCGTCATTATCTGTATTACATATTTGTTTTACCGTCAATAAATTCATATTCGTAAATAATTTGAGGTGAAACGGATAATAAAAACATTTTGATTTTAGGTTTCTTGCATATTCTTACAACTTTTAATTAATAACAAACGATCAAAACACACCACATAGTCTTAAAAAGTTGCGTTCTATTTTACTTATCTATCCAGTCACAATTCTGAACCAAATGTGTCGCACCTCTGCTCCAAGAGTGATTTGCAGATTGGACGACGATTTCATTCAGAGTACCCTCGTTCCGACAAAAGTCTTCCTTGTGACAGGACTCAATAGCACCCGCTCTAATTGAAGACCCTGATATCTACATAATATCAGATCTGTCAATTTGTGGTAAATGGATACTATAGCTTCAATGGGTCACTATTGCACTTTTGGAATTGATAATTTAAATGTATTTTGATGCGGAATGTATATTCTGTAGAATAGGTTCTTGTATAGGTGGATGATGACTTGTAAGTTGGAACTGACCACTGAAAACGTTTTGTGGTAACATTACTACTAATAAAAGACTCGTTTGTTAGTGTATTTAAATCAATATTATGTGGACAGCTATTTTTATAAAATCATCAGTATTGCTCTGTTTCTAAAATTACAATATTCAAATTACTCCAATAATATTTGATTCATTAACTTTACAATCTCCCACACTAAATGCTTAGTAGCCAGTATTTATAATTCGCATTTCAATAATATTTATGATAGGGTAACGGCAAACTAACAAATCATATTATTTAATAAACACTTTCCATAAAACAAATACTTGACATCCATAGACTGAAAAATGAAAACACAGCCCTACAAAAATAACGGGTTGACGTAAAGAGTTTGTACACTGCGGTGCATGCGTGGGAGTTTAATGTATCAAACTTTCTCATAGATCTGACCATTGTGGATCATATTTTTTTTAAGGAAGTACGGCCAATAATACGTGTGGTTTGAGTGCGTCTTAGCGAATATGTTTGTGGGCGGATTTGTAAATAGTATTGTTTATTTGTGTGGTCCTGTTTGATATTAGATTTGAAATGTAACTGTACTTTTTGGTAGATCGTTTATGTATGTGTATAGATTCCGTTTCATTATCTGTAACTACCTATCATTTTTATGAAACGGAGCGGAATTTTATTTTCTTTAACTTTAAAATAACAATTTCTCTATTGTCTTCAAACGCTTCCTTAAAAACAATTTGTCGATGAATTGAAAACTCGTTTTAGTAAATGTTACTGAGTATGTAATATGTATTATAATTTTTAGCATTACAATCAGGTATAAAGGCAATATCTAAGTAATTTTAAGAAATGCTTCGAATAAAAGATTAAAGTGAGATAAACATTCCTAAATTCAACTAAGATTAAATCTTTCAACCCAGTTATTTTTTCATTTACACCGCAAAATAGACGTGTGCCCAATATAAGAAAAAAATGTTATTAATATTTGACCGAATGGAAGTTTGTTGAATATATTGTCCAGTGTGATGTCTATTTCAATCCTTTGCTCTAATTCCACCTTCCGAGAATGAAAAATTACTATTGCAATTCATTTTGGGATTACATGTGCAGTTTGGGCCCATCATTGTGGTGAATGACCGACTTTTTTCGTTGACAATTGCGAAAAAGATTTGGTATTATCTGATAAAGTTGCATTCTGAGTGCTATTTACTTATACAAATATGATTTACAACTTTCTGGGAAGACACAATGCTCCCGTAGATGCAGCTCAACTCTTGCCTATTATTTTTTTGATACGGGTTTTTTTGCACGCAAGTGTAACAAGAGTGAGGCTTGCAGGGTTGTCTCCGTGAAGAAATATATGCGAAATGGATAATATTGCGTCTAGATATCCTGATTCTTGAATCATTAGATTAAAAGTGCTAAAGTTAATTATGTGTAGGTGAATGATACAAACGTTTATGAAAATAAATTTTGTTGAGCATTAAAAATAGCAAATATGTATTAGAAAAATAAGTAGCTATCAACAAATGTCCTAGTGTAATAACTTATTGATGTTAAATTATCACGTAGATTTATTTACATTTACATTTCACGTAAGTTTTATTTAATTATTACGATTGCAATTTAACTGCAAATTGTAAACCCTGAATATGACATTAGATAATTTCAAAACTGTGTCCGTCATCTGCGGACAATGCCCACTATTAACGGATTATAATCCACAAAAAGAGCAGGTACAGTTGGTGTTGAGTAACCGCCATGGGCGGAAGCGTTTTGATATACTTTACAGTTTATGACGTGGTTATAAAAATGCGTTTTAAGCGGATTAAAAAATGCTTATTAGCTGAAACTTAATCGCCAATTGCTGGTATAGTACAAAAATCATAAATAAAGGGGGATCAATAATAAATGAATCCCGGTTTTTAAGTTGAAAATAGAATTTTATATTTGAGGTACCTTCGCTATTTCAATTCTTAATCCTAAATTTAACCTTAATAATTGTTCATATCTATAATTCTTTTAACGATACACACAGCCAAACTGTAATGGATTGTCAAGTTACTTAACATAATTTTATAATCTCAATAGCATTAAGCTCATACCTTGATCCCTACTAAAATATTTGCGCTAGGCAGATGCAAAGTTGTCAATCCCAGGAGACAGCAGGGGATTATCTGCAACAATAACACTGACGTGACTGGCCAGTGGCCGAGCGTGTGTTATTTTAGCCAGCAAATATGTCTGAAACGTGTCCTTGGAACGCTGGAAGTGATATAAGGATATGTTTTGGTTCTCTGGTAGCTGACTGTTTGCGTTACGGCTTAGAATTGGTGAAGAAATGCTAAGCTATAGTCACAAAATAATGTATTATACCTACTTCCATTTATTACATTCATCTTGCTAATAAGCAGAATTCGTGTACTAAAATCATGCGTAGTCTTGCCATATGCAGGACATTAAAATCTAATAAACGTTAATATTCGTATGTCAATATAGTTAAATTAGTATCAAATCAAAACCTAGTCGTGATTTGAATTAGTCAGACTGAAAGTCAACGTCTAAAAATCTGTATCAACAATAATTAGCTATCTTACCAGTTTCGGAACAGCACGATTGTCACACTAGTTTAATTTCTTTTTCTTATCATGGTTAGAGAATAAAAAGTTTATTACTGAAAACAACCTGAAATTAAGATCAAATTCCAGTACTTTTTCAGAGTATGTGGTAATTTCAAAGCCACATAAGTTTTTAGTTGCACTTTTGTTTGGTTCTTGGCTTCTTGCCCACAACATAAAGTGTGCATGTACCGCTACTCTCACCAATAAATCGATAAAGGTGTGATCACACAGCACCTTTCATGCCAAGACCACACTTGGTGCAGACCGTATCGAATGGACCCGAATGTGTCAATCATAGTACCGCTATCGAATATGCGGGAAATGTAGCTGTGTGAATTGCAAAATTTGCGGATTTTGCATGGGAATCACCCTTTGTTGTGGATATGTGATAGATTTGTCAAGGGGTTTTTATCAAATAGCTTTTTCATGCGTGTTCATTTTATTTTGGAATACACGGAAGGCACTGTAATAAAGAGTATTTTTAAAAGGTTTATTAAAGTTAATACAGCGATATAAGATATGAGTGAATTCATAAGACATAGGTATATTTATTTGATTAAAACTGTTGGTCTAGAAACATTTAAGAGCAAAGATGCAAAATGTTTTGTTATACAAAATGTTATCAGTCTCCTATTACATATTGAATAATGGATTTATTTATTATTCGTTCCACAATTTTGAATACAAGAAGAAGCTTTGAATAAAGTGTGAAATTCCCCAAAATTTACCTCTAATAGAAATGGTACATATCTTACAATTTATTCACGAAAAGTCTGCTTTTGTATGCGGAAGATAAACCCTTTCATTTGCAGCTTAATCCCTGCTCTACAATTGACACAATCACCAGAACGCCTCCTATACAATTGTTACAAAATTCAGGCTCTGGAGATAAAACATTTTATACCTTAGTCACCTGTAATAAGTTTCAACTTATCTCCCTAGGTAGATAATCCGCGAAGTGGCGTGTTAGCACCTGCCTATTCATACATAACGGTGAAGTGTTTGTCCTTTTGTCATAAACAATGTGAAACATGGAAAAATAATAACTGTTCCTAATCCACTAAATAAAAGGCTTGGATGTCTAACCAAGCCATGTGTTCTATATTTTCTTACTTTGTAAATGTGAATACTGAATAGGATATGGTAGATTAATTCCGCCCCTCTGATTCTTTATATACAATCTCTTGTGTATACATTACATATATTTTAATTATTACAATTATAATTTTCAGCCATAACCCAGGCAGCCACAGCAGCCAGCCAACCAGCAGTAGGCCAAGGTTTAATCTCGAGGGCCATGGCGTCCCTCGCGCAAATGCACAAGACGGGACCTCACATCAAATATAGGAAATCTAGAAATCCACTGCAAGGCAATCCTTTTGCAAAGGTAATACATTATACCAAAAGAAGTAATCTAAAAGAAGTGTAGGACGTAGGTAGGTAATGTCTTCGTGGTTTATTTAGTTATTTAAAAGTAGGCAAATTAATCTTACGACTATTATGATCAGGATAGTTTGTGATCAGCTCAATAGTTCACGCAAAAGCGATTCATAAGAATTAAATTATTTTGCATAATATAGATTAAAAACTGCGGATTACGTGGTGTTTGCTTAAATAAAGTAGTGTTTATGTATTTAGGTACTTATCGGTTTAAAGTGATGTCAGCTCTATGTTATTTTACCGAACCTACTGATCCGATTGTCCCGAAATTTTAAGTACTTACAGATAGATTTTTGCATGTTTATTTATTGATTTTGTACATAACAGTTGTTATTTTTTTAACTTTCAATTTTATGGAAATAACTAGATTTTAAACATTGACGTATGGCAGATACATTTTATACCTACTAGAAGAACACTTTAACAATTCCTAAGTTAGATGTATTATGTTATTTTCAGAAATCCAATACTAAATTAACGTTTAAGTACATTAATTGTAATTACAATTGCAACTTAACCGTTCCAGGGATATTAATTGTAATTACAATTGCAACTAAACCGTTCCAGGGATATTAATTGTAATTACAATTGCAACTTAACCATTCCAGGGTGTAGTACTTAAGACATTAATAAAGAAGCCAAAGAAGCCGAACTCAGCGAACCGCAAGTGCGTGCTCGTGCGGCTGTCGAACGGCAAGGAGATGGTCGCGTACGTGCCCGGCATTGGGCACAACTTGCAAGAGCATAATATCGTGCTTGTTAGGGTTGGACGGTGAGTTTTATATTAATTTATCTCTATATAAATAATAAAGGCACTTATTAAGAAGCCGAACTCGGCGAACCGCAAGTGAGTGTAAATGGTCATTAAGTTTTATCAATTTCCTTTATTTTAAGCGCAAATTTCTTAGCTTTTCATGAGATCCTTCTCCTTAATATTTCGAACACATCAAAAATGGTAGGTATTTTCAAATTGGTCCATTTGTTCACGCGTGGATGTCATGACCAAGGGAAATAGAGATTCATTTTTATACATAGAAGATTGGTTCAGCCGTCTTTAATGTTCAACTGGTGTTTTAATCTATTATAATAGACGATTTAACTCTTAACTATTTTACTGTTAAAGCTTTGTTGTGAATATTATCGTTTCGATGTTAAGGAATACTTACTCACAAATCAGATGTATTTTTTTTTATATAATTACCTATAATAAACAAGGCATTTATATAACCCATTTATTATAATTGTATTTTATTAATGTTCAAATTTATTCGTTTTCAGTGTAAAAGATTGTCCCGGCGTGAAACTAAAGTGCGTGCGCGGGAAATACGATCTGCCGCATGTGATCAAGCAGAAGGTGTAATGTAGTTGTCTAGTTTTGTTTGTAGTTCAATATATTAGTTTAAGATTATGCTTTGTTTTACTGGAAATACCTTTACAATAGTTGCCTTAAAATATAACAATAACATTTAAATTGATGATACTCCAAGTTATTATAAACGAATGGCATTTGGTAATTAAAAGGGCTTATGTAATGATCATAGGAATCATATCAATAGGTCATTTTTAAAGTTATACAAAAATTTTCCCATTCAAAACTGGTACAAACTTACATATTCAATCATTTGAGGGACAAAGTAGTCATTATAACGGGTTATAACAATGTTATAGTAATTTATCTACCTTCAAAATTCAACATAAGTCCGTTGAATTTTTTGCCGATACTTGTGAACTTATAAATATAACTAGTCTGGTCATAAGTTCTGTCATTATGTTAGATTTTCAATTTTTTTATGTTTACCGCAAATTTCTTTTTCACGTTCGATTTTTGATTATTTTACGCGTTAAAAAACAACACACTTTATTAGAATAACGTATTTGTTACAATGTAGTGGACGCAAAAAGAGGACAGAGTCGCTGTTCTCGCTCTGCATCGTAGCGGTTACGCGCCAAGAGAAATTTTCAGTTTGCTTTAAAATTTACAAATAACACAGAAATTTTTTCTTGCACTATAAAACGATTTAAGTAAGATTCAAGAGTAGAAGATAGGAATAGAAGTGGTCTTTGTCGTACGATTTGGACGACAGCAGTGATAAATGCAGTAAAGGTGCGAATAAGAAAAAGTCCGGTCCGAAATCGAAAACAGTTAGCACTGCAGATGGGCCTTAACAGTACCACAGATAAAAGGGTGTTGAACGAGGACCTAGGACTATGGGCTTATTGTAGAAAAACATCGCATCTTCTTAACACACGCCTGAAGAAATTAAGACTGGATAAATGTCGCGCTTTACTTAAACGATACGCGAGAAAAATGTATCGTGAAATCCTGTTTTCAGATGAAAAAAATTTTACAGTGGAGGAGTGCTGCAACAAACAGAATATCAAAGTGTATACCCACAGTAGTAAAGAAGCGTTTCAACGTGTATTTCGAGTCCAACGCGGCCATCACCCCTTATCAGTAATAGTTTTCCTGGGAGTGTCTTATTTCAGCCTAACAGAGGTGTTTTTCTGTGAAAAGGGTGTGAAAATAAGTTCCAATGTTTACCAAAATATGGTCCTGACAAACCTCGTAAAACCTCCTTCTCAGACCATGTTAAAAAACAGCACTGGGTATTCCAGCAGGACTCAGCACCTGCCCACAAAGCCAAGAGTATCCAAAATTGGCTGGCCGCCCATCAGATTGACATCATTCGTCATGAAGATTGGTCATCTTTTAGCCCGGACCTGAATCCTCTGGATTATAAAATCTGGTAATATTTAGAGGAGAGAACCTGCGCTAAATCCCACCCAAATTTGGAGTCACTCAAAGCATCCAATATTAAAATAGCTGCTGAAATAAACATGGCCATGGTGCGTGCTGAGATAGACGACTGGCCGCGGAGGTTGAAAGCTTGTATCGCAAAACATGGATGCCATTTTGAATAATTTTTATACGAAATTATTAAGTAATATGTAAGCTTTATTGCCACATATAAAACAATAAATATATAAAAGTAACTTTTTGTTTATTCAATAAAACATATGTGACAGAACTTATGA
The DNA here is from genome assembly GCA_907164685.1 of Colias eurytheme. Classification (NCBI taxonomy): domain Eukaryota; kingdom Metazoa; phylum Arthropoda; class Insecta; order Lepidoptera; family Pieridae; genus Colias; species Colias eurytheme. Next base: position 31,152 of record CAJQZN010038875.1, on the reverse strand, counting down.
CCAGACTAGGTATATTTATTCAGTAAATAAATACCTACTACGTAAATTAAAACTAAGAAATTTTGCACAAAAGGCCCTATAGTGCTCTATAAATCTATTATTTAAAGAATGAAACAAAATACATTTCACACAGCACATCAATTGCATAACAAAAATACATAAACGTACAACGAACTAACAATGTATGTATTTATTGAATCACCATTGGTTGCGTTTGCGCAAGCCGCGCCCATTTTACAAAACAGGGGTGAATTTTTATAACCCACATAAAATTTACAGTGGTAGCAAAAATGCTTCCGAACTTTTTAAGGGTTTTATATATATTGCCCAGTTTTTTTGCAGTTTTTAAGTCATTCGTTTGAGATTTTTTAGTTATAAAATAATGATACTTAGCTTGTTATTGTAAACATTAATAAATAACCTTATCTTTTTTAAGTATGAGGTTTTGTTATGTTACAATCTCTTCTAATGTCTGTTTTAAATATTTGTTAAAATATTTTGCATCGATTTAAACTGTGCTAACTATATAATAGTGACTACCTTGTACCTTGTATGTTAGGTATATAAGACGTCTAGACGTAAAACTATCCATTGCAAGTTAGACAACACAGAATAGAACCAAACACAAAGACACCATTTATTTGAGATTATTAATTTATCTAAATACGATATTCTTATTGAAACAATCAATTAATTCTTATATGGTCATAACTTGGCAAAAATTTAAAAATACTATTGACCCACAATATTAACTCAAAATATTAAAAATAGTACTTGCTTAAACTTTACGGCTACTTCATTAAATCACGTAATAAGATTGTTTTAACGTTTTGCCACAGATTAGCTTAAACGTGGTGGTCCAAAAGTTTTAACGTATTTCTGGTACATTAGTCTTCAATACTTTAAAATGAAGACCACCGTGACACTCCTGTACTATTGTTGCGTCACAAGGGATTACTTGTCGCAAAGATAATCGTTTTTCTTCTATTGCAACTATTGTTAATTTGATAATCTCTTACTTTTTGAAATTAACGGTAAAGTTGGATTTTAATTTTATTGGTATATTGTTTAATTGCTGGCGGCGTGTTATTTTATTTGTTTCTTAATACATATTATATGTATTCATTTATTTAACTTATAAAAATTTATCTCTACTGTAACTTTTTATTAAAAGTCTAAATTAAAGTCAAAAATATTTCATTGAATTAAACTACATTTTTTAGCTATTTATCAAAGGAAGACTTAATGAACGAAAATTACATGAACCAATTAGTTTTTTAGCTCTACTAGGTCCTATTATATTTAATATTTTTAATAGATTGGTTTGGTGCTCTCATAAACTTTACAAGCTTATTGCATGTTAATAATTAAAGTTTGGGGTGAGAATTAAAAGATAATATTATTTTAAAAGAATATCATATAATTTAATTTTCTTACAAGCTAATGCAGTCTGTCATTAAACTAAGTTTACAATAAATAATCTTATACACAAAATTGCACGCGAAATATTATACAAAATTACATCCTAATCTAATTTCAATATAATCCTAACAAATACAAGGTTGCTGACATCTACTGCAAGCTCTTGAAGCCAATTGACTCTTCAATTTGGCGACTTCGTTTTTCAGATATGTCACTTTTAGCGCCAAATGGATTTCTCGAAGCTTCCTTCTGTCTCTGCTCTGTTTTGCCGCGTAATTGTTCCTTTCCCTTTGCTTTCTGTACGAATCGTCAGCGTTTTGGCTGGTTTGTACTGCGCGGCGCATTCTCGGGTTGTTTCCGAGTAAAGTTCCACCATTTTTTTCCGCCATAGCTCGTAAGGCATCTCTTTCGAAGGCCTGGAAGTCTGGGTCGTCGGACAACGAGTCTACATCCATCATGTAGCTAGGTCGCTTCCTTTCATTCACGGACACTGGGGAGTCAGGAGGGGAAATCATTCCTGAACGTAAAGGCGGGCTCGTAGGTATCGGAGCAAAGCTGGAACAGCTCGATAAGGGTGATGTTTCTGGCACTGGCACATACATTGGGTAATAACTGTTGTAATACGGCACACAATCACTTTTGTACTTCGTGGACAGATCGAGGGCTGTGTCCTCAGCGTAGGGCGTCCAAAGGGCCATTATGGTATGATATGTTGACTGTTCGAGGGTTGTCTAGTGACTAATGCTCGTGGACTTGCTCACGTGATTTTTGTAGTAAAGGGGCGGGGCCTGGGGTGCGCACCCCAGGGGAAGGGTTGTTTACCTGCCGTAACGGGACCGACGCGTGACAATGTATTGTTTATTGCGGTTCCCGGTTGCGATATTTTTGTTATTGGTGTGAATTATTATGGTTAAATGTGGGGCATTGTGTAGGATCTGAAATATTTTATCATAAGAAGATTATATTTTTTGTTGTTAATTTTGCATATTTTTAGCGATAAGTAAGTTATTTTAATGTAAAAATAAAGTTAAGATTTGTAGGAGATAAAATATTCACTTCAGGGTTGTAATAACTTAATATAAATATGCACATTAATCTATTCTGTTTTTGATGAATCAATTATTTTGTGTTTCTTTAATTGCACGCTGTCATAAAAATTATTTACTATCAATTGTACATAGCAATTAAAACAAGTTAAGAATTGTTTACCAAAATATCCAATATCTAGGTAATCATTTAATCTTGTTTTTGCATCCACAGCGTAAATAAGAAGTCATTAAGTAATATGTTTTGATTATAATCTGTCTTGTACAAAACACGCTTAACTTATGTTTACAAACATACCACCATGATTAATTATGTTTACAAGAGGTAATGATGCGTAAAAAATAATATTTATAATAATAAATCATCTTATTTTATTTTTATAATTATTATGTTTTAATTTATTACAGTCAAGTTTACTTTGCTACCTTAAAATGGATAGAAATTGATTGTAACTTGTCTGTAGCATACCTACCTACCTACGTGTTAAAAAAAAAATTTATCAGTCTTTAATTAGGTACTTTTTTTAAGACAATAACAATAAATTGTTTTCAATGCGTATCAATGTATATTTTTTAAGCTTTATAAACCAATGAAAAAAGTTTTAAGTACAGTATTTATGTAAGACGTAGAACACGAACATAAGAATATAGGTTCTTACTTTTATTATCTTAGAAATTAATTTTGTTTGTGAGGATGTGTGTGTGTGTGTTTGTTACAATTTCACGCAAATACTACTGAACCGATTACAATGAAATAAATAACACATATAGAGGGTAACTTGGATTAACACATAGGAGAGGTTTTATCTCGGAAATCCCACGGGAACGGGAACTATGCGCGTTTTTCTTTGAAAACGCGGGTTATGCCGTGGGCGGAAAGCTAGTCTTCTTATATATAAAAATGAATCGCAAAATGTGTTGGTAAGCGCATAACTAGAGAACGGCTGAACCGATTTCGATAATTCTTTTTTTATTATATTCCTTGAAGTACGAGGATGGTTCTTATGTAGAGAAAACGTAAACATGTACCACGGGCGAAGCCGGGGCGGACCGCTAGTGTAGGATATAATTAGTTATTATGAAATAATACAATTTTTGTTCTCGTCTCTCTTAAAATTTCGAATTGACTTGTAAATAGATATGATATCTATCATGGTTATTAATTAGCAGCAAAATTTAAAAGTAAAAAGTACTACCGGGTTTCTTCCTCAGTACCTAATAATATAATGCATACAATAATTATTGGAAACACCATTTGGTCAAACTATTAGCCGATATGGACGCATTGAGATCCGTCCGAGCGAAAAGGCGGGAACAACTGTCGTTTTACTTCCGTATATTTGACAAGAGTTTTTTAAAGGTTTGAGATTTTTTTTAGTCTTGGATAAATCTAAAGTTAAGGTTCCTATAACCTAACTAATGGATTTGCAAAAAACAACAACAAACGATTCTTTAGCTCTACGTATGCATAGCATTTATAATTTTTGTAATACGCCTTTGCTTCGCTATCATATCAATTTTTTTCATAGCTTTTACTGCATTACATATGCACCTAATTTAATAAATCACAAACTAAATACCTAAACATATTATAGGCTTCATATAGGTATGTAAATGTAAGAGGGTATAGCAGGTTAGGTATTTGTTTTGAAATAAATGTCCATATCTCAAACAATAATAATTAAAACATCAAAAGCCTACAAAAATATTTAATCCCCAAAACGCCAATTATAAAAAGAGATTTAATGCCTCAACCTGTATTCCAAATATTTCTAGAAATCTAAAGAAAGATTTAACTCATAAAATAATCCTGAGCTATACGGGAAGACTGTTATTCGACTGCGCAAATTTTATTGCTCATAGACAATAGAAAATGGCGGCACGCGTCTACAGATTATTAAAAGCAGAAGATTACGTGCGTCGGCGGGAAATTGGGTAAAGAGTAAAGATGTTTAATTTAATCTTTTTATTGATTCTGGAAACGGGTGGAATCAATAAAAAGATTATGCAGGGGGATTAAAAATAATAATAGTAAGTAGTTAGATACCTAAGACTGAGTATACGGGAGTAGATAATATAACTTTGGATATTAAATTTCTAAAACAAGCTTTAGATAAATAATTAACGATAATGTTGTTTCATTGTAGAAGACATATTATTTGAAGAATGCCTTCTGTAAATCCAATTAATAACTTTAGTCTATGCTTGTTTGATATTAAGACTCACAATATCGAAGAGAGATACATTTTACAAAAATGATCTTTACTGAAATTTATTTTTTTTGGTTTAAAAATGGAAAATGTTTAAACGGCGCCATTTGCGTGTTATTTTTTTTTTAATTCGACGCAACGACAGGCAATGATTTGCAAAAGTCGTCGCCATTCAATGAAAGGGACATTGTAAGGAATTAGGATCTCAGAGAAATTTCGTCACAGTAACTGTACAATATGCAAATGGTTTGTCTCAAGGGATTAAGATAAAAGGGTGTCTGTTTGCTAGCCATTGCAAACATTTTCTGAGAACATCAGTAACGGGCTGTTTGCGTTCTTAAAACTAAACCTCGGGGGATATGTCAACATGTAGCGGTAAAGATGGCGGGATTCGTGTAATTTTATACTGTTGAATGTTTTCATTACAAACATCGCATTGCAATTTTTTTACGCTGTAGGTATAATGTAACGTTTTTGGATGTTTTTGTTAGTTACTTACTTTTAAAATTGATAACAAAACCTGCGTGTTTCCACATTTTAGGAACGCGCTAGATAATGTTTTATTATTTTACATGGTACTGTTACTTAATAATGGTACCTACCTACTTCATTTTAACTTATATATATGTAAAACCACAATACATACTTATGTAGATTGTAGACAAAATTACAAAACCACAAATATTCGAACCTCAATTAAATTTTAGAAAATTTTCAAAACCCGTTTCCAACAGTAGTTTAATTTAGTTAAAAGTTAACACTTTTCCAGATGAAACCACGCTAGCTAGTTCATCATAATATAGGTATTGTCTACCACGATAACTATTTATTCAGTTCAATATAAAAGGGAAAGAATATTATAAATCCCAACAGAGGGTTGCATAGGGCGTTAACGTAATTGTTAATATGGACAGGGGTGCAATATGGGGTAGCACCCCTTGTTACACAACCCCTTGCATTATGTATATCGATCTGATGGAGAAAAAAAAAGCCTGTGTCTATGGGATGGTTAGATTAACTATCTATATTAATATTATAAAGAGTTCAGAGACATCTATTTGTTTGTTATAATTATTTAACTCGAGAACTGCTGGATCGATTGCCACAATTATTTTACCATGAGAATAGCAGCTACTGTAGGTACCTACCAACCATATATTTTTGATTCATGTCTAAAAATCCTTAGGCACATCCTATCATACTTCCTACTAATTCCTACAAATATTATGAATGCGAAAGTTTGTGAGGATGTATGTCTGTGTGTTTGTTACTCTTTCACGCAAATATTACTGGAACGAATAACGATTATAATGGAAGGAAAGCTAGTATTATATAAAGACGAAGCGTATGAAGAAGTTTGTTGCCTAATTTACCTAAAACAAGCAGCCAGCATACCGTATCATAGGATAAAAAAGTAAGAACGTAAAGGTATACCTACCTAAAATCAACCTAGGTACCTACATTATTTATGTTTATTATTAAAACCTATATCTTCCTATAGGTACCTACGCTAATTAATGAAAGACAAAAATTGGGATGATGTATGATCCTGCACCAACAACAATCAAAACATGTAGGTAAATAGATATCTAATAATTTATCGCATTGTTACTAGTTAGGTACATAGTTACTTTTTCTTATCGATCAAACCACTTAACAAAGAAAGATCATACAAATGCCCTGTTTCCTAAAAAAACAATCAGTGTATTATTGTGGTATTATGGTTTATGATAGCATCATCGCCACGCGTCAAGGTGCGAAGCCATGTGTCGCCTGATGACAATCCTTTATTGTTATCTATTATCTTTGGAGTTTGGACACGCGACCATATTTAGATACACTTCTGTAGGTACGTAGGTACTGCGTTGATATTGAGGTTCATATTGAATCTACGGGTAGCTGGTATCTACCTACTACTTCTCATACATTCATAATCTATTCTATTGAACTTTACGCTAATAGAAAGCCACTTGTCTAGGGGGGCTGACCTACTAGATCTTTTTCAAATTATAACATACAGAACCGTCAACCGAAAAGCATTAAAATCCGTTCAGCCTTTAACCGACTAGGTAATCTAGGTACTTATACAAATATTGTCTAACTTTAATCTGAGTATAAAATACTTGTTAAAGATAATTAACATCTATCTTCAACACAAGAAGTAGAAATGCATTGGCCATTGACACATAAAACAGTATATTAGGTAGATTATAGATTATAGGTATGAAACTTACTTTTATTTAAAAAATGCTATTTAAAAAAGAATTTATTGTTTTTAGTAGGTATCGAAGTAGTTTTTTGTAAACTCATAAACTGTTCTATTATAATTATATTTACATTAAAATTTTAAAAATTTGCATTATTCCCGAGTGTCATAGACAATATTTTTATTTATTTTTATTTCTGGTCAGAGCCGGAGTGACGAGACATAGGTACCTACCTAAAATAAAATCTGATAAATCGCTAGGATTTACATTCTACCTATTTGTTTCTCCGAATACAAAAACAATAAAAATATATATAGTGCGCAACGCTTACGCACGATTCAACCCTAAAATGCTGGGGTATGTGTTATAGCTTTCATTGCGCTTTTTATGTATTTTATTTCACTCATGATACATCAAACGTAAAGTTGCTATTGGTTGAGCGTTTTTGTAGGTATGTTGCGCAAACGCATGCCACGCCTACGACGCGCTGTGTGTTATCATGGGTATTATGTACAAACAGAATTGAAATTTCTTGCGCCGTAGCATTCGAAATTTATTTTTTTATAGATAATGAAGATTTTAAACATAGCCAATCTCACGTACCTAATAAACAATTTAAAGTTCTATAAAGAACCGAGGAGGCTTCTTAAGCCTACGGGGTGTACCTACATTATTACATACATATTTTAATCGTATGAGGAGGTAAACGTAAGGTATAATGAAACAACAAAGTTAAGTATACTCATTTTATTATTCATATTTACAATTCTTTTATCTTATTTAACATTTCATAAACATTTTTCAATCGATTTTTACATTATAAAGTTTATTCATAAACTATACGTTTAATTCTCGCAATAAACAATTATCATTATTTATCATTTCTAAAACACAATACAAAACCTCGAACACAATATTTCTAATGTATCTCACTAACTTCCCTAATACATTATGTTAGGTTAGCATACCGTTTAGATTATGAGTTGTAGTACCTATAACCCTATAAGCTCATTAAGTTCACAATTCTTCTAAGAATCAACACATACACTGTCTGTTGCAGTGCCCACACACGCTCCCATCCAGCCTGGCTCTCAACTCTGCCAATTTCTTCTTCAGAAATGTCACTTGAAACGCCAAACGCACTTCCCGAAGCTTCCGCCTGTCCCTGCTCTGTTTCGCTGCAAAATTGTTTCTCTCTCTTTGTTTTCTGTACATGTTATCCATCGCCTGAGTACTTTGGACTGCTCGTTTCATCCTTGGATTATTACCGAGTAAAGTGCCACCGTTTTTCTCCGCCATAGTCTGAAAAGCGTCTCGTTCAAACGCCTGGTATTCCGTATCATCTGACAGAGATTCTGCGTCGTAGAAGTCTTGTGTATGATTCCAGCTTTTAATAGAATCTGGAGATATTTGAGATGTAGGAACGCGATACGGTTCATAACTGCCTTCGTAGTATGTGTGGGCTAGTGGTGAAATGGATCGGTAAACATCTGGTGGCTTTTCTGGTTTATTATGTTTTGTTAAATCTAAGGCCTCGTCAGCGTAAGGTGTCCAGAGAGCCATTTTGCGTGCGCTTCCCCTAAATGTTTAAACTCAATTGATGAATGGCCTGTGGCGAGTGGGGGCGGGGCTGGAATAAGTAGTAGGGTTGATCCCTTAACGGGATCGAACGGGATGTTATTTATGACCGCAATACAAACTTGGTTTGCGAGCGTCGTTATGTAATGATTACATAATCTATGAAATGTATTATTTACATTATATTTTATTAATTTGTTTTCAGTTTGAAGGTAATTATGTTTGTTATTATGATACAAATTACATGTTATTCAATTAAAATAGAGACTGTTATTTGAAACATTAGTAAATATTTTGAAATTTATTGAATAAAGAAAAATAAATCATTTTTAACCTAGGTAAGCATACGTAGATACCTACAAGGTACCTATATAATAGGTACCTACCTATTATGAAGTCACTTAACTTATATTCTTCGTCAGTAGGGTTGTCACGAGATACTGAATTTTTCAATACTTACCTACCATGATTTTTACACGATAATTTTCTTAATTACCATTTTTTTTTCATCACAAGGCGACAGTCGTGAGTCGACACGCGTTCAAATTTCTTTCCTCACAAAAACACCGATAAACACTGATTACATAAGTATCTTATTTCGTACATATTCTATCCTACTTACTAATATTAAATCCAAACACGGATATCTTTTCGACTATTATGAACAGTGTAGAATTACAGGCAGCTGTTACAATGATATCATTATAAAATTTTGTTCCTCATTGTTATTAATCATAAGTGTTATATTTCCCTGCATGTTTTTATGGTGGTGTGCCACGCGCCTGCTATTTCGAAAACCCTTCCTCATTCAACTGTCAACGTTATTTTTTTTCTACATCACAATAATATTTAAGAATTATTTGATTTAAAGAAAATATAGCGTTTGTGTTAAAACTAGAATACATAATTATTAAATGATGTTCATAAAGTCATTTTTTATTTTCAGTTGTATTCGTAGCTATGTTTTAAAACAATGTACATATGTAACTTATAGTAGGTACCTAACTACCTAGTTTGTATAAATTTTATGAATAATAAAGAAATCCATCATAACTGCAATTTGAATACATAGTAAGTTGATATAGAAGGTACTTAACCTTCCATTTGTAGGTACATAATGCAGCAGCTAAGCTTTTTATTGTACTTTACTTAACGCCAATCTTCAAACAGAACATACCTAATCCATAATCTAGTTCTAGTATTTGCCTAAAAAGTAAGGTATTTATCAACACAGAACAGCAAGATTAAATCCACAATTAATTTCAATAAACAATAGAAGCGTCAATTTCGCGGAACGCCAGGGAATCCCTAATCCCACCTAGCCTCAGCTTAATCCCACCCGCCATAAACAGTTCCTACCATATTTTATTGTCTTAACAATAAATTGCGGATTAACTGTTCATTTAGGTACAATTGCTTTGAAATCAAAAGAAATTCTGAAAGTTATAAATGGAAAGAAGATTAAAATATCGACCAAACGATTTCATTTTAGTTTTGATGGTAATCCTATCATAGCTAACTTGCCGAAGTTTTCTTGTTTACTTATATCTTAAAAGTTATATAGAAAAATAATCACCAACTTTCTGCTTTCGAGAACGGCTGGAACAATTTCTATTTCATTTAATATTTGTTATAGATTTAAATTAAGTATAGGGGAGAGAAAAATTGCAAGAAACCCTTTAGGTAAGGCGTTTAACTGACTTCCAGAATGGATTTTAGAGTATAAGTATTCTTTGGGATGAAATTCACACTGAAACTCAAAATTTCATTAAGATTAATAGCTTAAAACGTTAAAATATATTATTATTTATTTCAAAGTTGGGTAGGTACACAAACTGTTTGAATCCTCCACAGCATAAATAAGATGCATTATGACATTATGACACAAACCATAGATAATTCATATCATTGAAACATCAAAACTGCGTTTTAATAAAAGAAATCCGTCTCACTTAAAATGATTTTCATTATTAACCCGTTGCTGTCAGTCGCACAATACAGACCACCACTGGACATTATTTAGTTATGAAAAGATTTCAAAATGGCGACCGGAAACGTACAATACGTGCAAATGGGGACATCACAGTTGCTTCCTTGATGACGCTTCGATACACTTTTTGAATGGTTATGCTGGACATGCAATTATCTATGGGAAGTAATTTTTATTTTTTGCGCACCCTTGTATGACACATTTGGCAATAACTATGAGATTATCGTGATATTTAAACGTTGGCAGTAGCTATTACTATCTACTGAATAACATTTTTTAGAACAAATTAGTTTTACTTATTTTCACAGTAACGTTGAGTAAAACAGTAGGTAATACTTCCTGCTATACGATTATTTAGCAACAAAACAACTTCTATTCCTATAACTATTATATAACATCTTTAATCATATATTGATTTGAGTTCGATTCTGAGATTAGTAATTTATTATCCCTACGCATCCGATATCGATTTACTGCTACAATATTTAAAGAACGAAATACCACGCTATACAATATCATCGATATCTAATAAATGTGCAAAAATATTTCAAACTCAAACTCAAACATTTATTTATTCAATTAGACTTCTTTTAGAAGCACTTCTAATCGTCATTACATATTTTTAACATTTACCACCGATTCGGAAAGCAGTATCTATGGAGAAGAACCGGCAAGAAACTCCATAGCCTATTGCCTAAATCTATATATATAAAACTCAAAGGTGACTGATATAGTGATCTATCAACGCACAGGCCAAACCACTGGACGTATCGGGCTGAAATTTGGCATGCAGGTAGATGTTAGGACGTAGGCATCCGCTAAAAAAGGATTTCCCGAAATTCTTGCGGGAACTGGGGAAAACGGGGATGCACGAACAAAGTCGTCGGCGGAAGCTAGTGTGTAAATAAACCGTTACTCCAAACCACATAAAGATGTTTCAAAACCACAACTTGATTTATTGTGCGTCAACAATTGAAAAGTTCATTCTTCCCATACCAATAACGGAAGTATAAAATGGATATCAAACAAGAATTAAAGTGAACAGTTAAAACCATCGATCTTCGAATGTCAACAATACAAAATGGTCATGTGGACCGCTATACCGCAGTAAAGGGTTACTGCAATTCTTGCAATATACGCCATGTGGTATTTTGAAGAATTTTATGTATTCTGTACATTCTGTTATACTTTTTCTGATATCAATAAATTTATAAATTGAGAAAACGGATTAACATCGTTAATCAATAATTATAGACATTATGATAGATAGCCATTTCAAACGATCATGATTTTTACAATAAACGGTCCATGGTTTAATTTTCAACATAAACTCTAATCTATTTCCATAATCTTAAGTTTGAAGATAAGAATATTATTATGTACCTACTTATGCGTCTCTGTCTACGTACTTATGTACCTATTAGATACAGATAATTAAGAATGACACAAGTATTTTTAATTCGCTTCCACTTCGCTTCACTTATTTTTTGTACAAAATTAACCACAGACCTACACAAACAAGGAATCCCAAAGTATGGTAGGTAAGGTACTTACCTATTGTAAAAACGGTATTCTCTCAAAGAATAAAATATAATAGTTCTACAACGAAATGTATGCAAATTGTATAATTTGCATTGTTGGCGCATTTTCGCAACAGGGACAAAGGGTTGGCCCGATTGTAGTTGTATCGACAATTAGTTCAATTTCTGTGACTAGTGACTACGCTACGGCCGCGGCGTGACAAATTGAACACAACAAAACATTTCTAATTGTTTCTATTTAATGATCCTATTTAGAAGAGAAAGTTGCTAATTATTTATGCATTTGTTATTCTTTGCAGTGGATTCGCAACACGTCTGAATTATTGGAAAAAAATATTCTGACTTGTATCGCGATGTTTTGCTATAGGTACTATAATTTGGTATATCTTTTAAATACCTACCGATCAACGGTTTTTGACCATTTGGTTGTTTTAAATTATTTTCCGAATACAAAATACATATTTTGTTTATTGTTTCAAAATGTTTAGGTAAGTAACGTAAATAACACGCAGATACCTAGCGTTACAATCTCAAAAATGTTTCAAAGGCGCAAAATTTTCATTTTTTCACTCTCAAAATTTTTTATGCGAACAAAATAATTGTATAAGATGTCCTTAAACCTTTATGACGCAACAATAAGACCATGTTCCACGGTGGTCTTGGATTCAAGAAGCCGAAACTATTTAAGTTTAATGTACCTAGCTTGGATTTTACACTAATTCTTGCTTGGGACTCAAATCTTTTTACTAAGTAGTTGTTCTTGCGTCATGTTAGATTTTTTTTTATATTTTCTAGTTTCCTTCAGAAAAAAACTAGAGATAGTAAGTAAGGAACTATTATGTATATCATGTGATCTAAACTTATATTAAAAAGTGTAAGTATACCTATTTATTTATTTTATTTAAGTAATTAACTATTAATTTATTTATCTAATTTATAGTTTTAGTTTGTTTGTTACAATTTAACTCAAAAACTACCTAGGTACTCGACTTTACTGATAGTGCTTAAAATAGATCATAGATAGATAAACGTTCGCATTTATAATGTGTATGAATACTTTGTTTTTTTTTTGATAAAAGTTAAAAATTCTTTTCGAGTAAGTACATAATTCGAACCTTTTTATTCGTAGTCGGTAGCGTTAAAAGTTGAAATGTAGGTAACTTATTGCTCTGAGTAGGTAACTCTTACTTTTTTATTCAGCGCCATCTAGTATTTATGAACAGAGTGTATGCAAAAACGTTAAACATGTGGTAATACGTGGGAATACTATTTTTGCAATATGTAGTTATTGCAAATTCCCCCTTGAAATAAAATAATAACATTTTTACATTTTAGGCCTTAGACATTACAATAAAATTGCCACTTATGTCATCTGTATTTGTAAACAGAAATTAATTAGTTATCTGTGCATAGCCATCTTGGAAAATTAAATTATTTGACTGATCCGCGAATCGGAATAAATGTTATGTTTTCGTTCTACCTACAAATATAAAGCAAAAATTTCGCGCTGTACCACGTCGTACTCGTGGCTATTCCGCTGCCGCCGCCGTTACAAGTCAAATATCTACAGGTCTGGAGCAATTCCACAATCAGCTGTCACATATCTGACGTGTATGGAACACAAACAAAACTGATATTTTGCGGTGATATGCTGCAATCGAGATGAACGGCACGTTTTATGAGCAGCTGGGGGGTGTGGCAGGAGTGTTCGAGCAATGGGGCACGTGCGAGCGGACGGTGGTCGCGTGCGCGCTGGCCCGCAGGGTGCCCTGGCCAGGGCTACGGCTGGTGCAGAGGACTGTGGAGGCCGCCCTGCAGAACCATGTAGAAGACGAGCGCCTGGAACGGGACGCAAATGACGAAACGCTCTTAGCCAGCTTATTGGCGGCAAGAGCGAATGATGACGATGAAGAAGGTATTTTGTTAATAAATATTCATAATTTATTCATCCATAAACTGCAATAAAATCCAGTGATGATAAGAAAATTCCATAATATAATTGGAGATTGTATGAAGCAGATAACAAATCTTTATACAATTGCATTGATTTAATCATTTAATCATATTAAATGTAAATCAATATCCTAAAGGCTGAAAAAGCAGTGAAGGAGGCAAGAATAATGAGACAATTTTATTTTCAGATTAAAACTTAAAAAATTTAACATCTCATAGCAAATACTAAAACTTATTGATTAATTTCTTACAATAGCAACTGCAGTAAAATATTTGTTCATATGTAATTTTTTCATTCTAAACCTTTTCAACAATCTTGAAAAAGTTTATTGAAGGAACAAAAAATTTTGTTTACCTTCACAAATTATTATGAAAAATCAAGTTTATAAAATTTATACAACAGATATGTTTGTAATACATAATTATAAATAATGTTCGACAGACAGTGAACGGCTCCGTCAACTCCTGACCCTATTGCCGCTGCTACGAACAGACAATGAGCGAGCCAAGAATGTTTATGTGGGTGCCGCACCTGCACTTGTGCAGCGCTGTGTGGACGCACCGCGGAGAACAATAGCACCAGACCTGTGTAGACAGCTGCTTTCGTATCTGCTGGTGCATCCCGCACTTACACATAATGACCAGAGGTATGCTTTGAAGTAGTAAATTAAAAAAAATAGACAGTTGCACTCCGGGAGTGCCGGCAGAAGTGAAAACTTGATTATTAACATTGAGCATGTTTGATATTTTGGAATGGTATCCGTCTTACGCTTTTTCGATCAGGTCACGTGTCCTGACGCGAGTTTAAGATTTTATACCCATTAAAGAAAAAGTGCTCAACGCCGCTAAAGAAGTTTTCACTTCAATAAATAAATATTCCAGGACAATTTTCACACGCGGCACGATCTGATCCCATACTAAGCTTTTGCTTGTGTTGTGGAGACCAGATGGCTGATAAACATACATATATATATAATTTTAAATAAATACTTATATAGATAATTTACAGCCAGACACAGAGCAAACATCTGTTCATCACACAAATATTTGCCCTGCATGGGAATCAAACCCACAACCTCTGGCTTGGAAGGTAGGGTAACTACCAACCAAGCCAACCGGTCAGTCAGAAAACAATGACAAATTGAATTTATAAAAATACATGTTTGATGTTGATTAGTTTTTTTTTTTTTTTTGCAATGATAACAAACTTTCAAAACAGTATAGTATAACAGATTTTATAATTTTAATCATGCTGAGATTAAGATAAAAAGATATTCAGTACATTATCAAAAAAATGAAACAAATTGTATTTATTTGAACTATGCACCACAGTTATCAATTTCTACAAAAAATGAGAGGTTGTTTATGATTTGATGACCCAGTTGATGCAATAACTGACAGATTATATCATCAGGGAAATTTATTCAACTAGTCATACTTATTGCATTTTTTATCTGCTTTTTATAAAAAAGAAATATGTATTCATATATTTTTAAATATTTTTTGTACTATTTAAAATAATAATATGTAGGTTTACTTATTATCACATTTAAATTGATATTTCAAAATATAAAACAAAGTCTTAAAATTTTTCAACGAATAAGTCAATCAAACAGACCGCAACTTGTAAAAAGAATTTAAAATCTTTTGCTAAATTTAATATATCCTATATAATAAAGTTTCTTGTAAGAGTGAATAAAATTCTTATGTTCACCTCTCTTACATAAATCTGACATTGTTTTGTAAACCTACTTTTACAGGACGTTAACACAATGGTTACGATACCTAGAAAATCATATATCAGGTAATAGAAACACAGAATCAGTGTGGCAGCAGCGGATAGACCCCTGCCTACTGCCCGAGACAAATATTTGGAGCACCAATAATGCTTTTAGACGTACCATTGGCAAAAATGTAGAATTCAGAGGCATACTTGATGCAGTAGACCCGCCGTCCTATACGGATTTGTTACAAGAGTCTTTCTCCAAGAATGGAAGGGACGTCGATATTAGTTTAGAAGGAGACATATTGAATTTTGACGTAGCTATTGGCAATCAGAAATCGCAGAGATCGAATAGTCTAACGCCTCCGTCGACGAACTTCTTGCAAATATCGTCGTCAGCGGAGAATTTGAGCGACGAACCGTTTGTACAGAAACCTAGGAGTTTTTCATTATCGAGTGAACATAGTTTAGGACAATTGAGGCCGATTAGTGTTATGTATGGGACGACGGGCAGTGAGACGAGGTTGGATGACTTGCGGTCGAACAATTACACAGAGCATCCGGGAATGTCGACCGTAGGGGCGTGGTTGAAGAGTTTGCGGCTGCACAAGTATGTGTGGCTGTTCACCAATATCACTTATGAGCAAATGATGGCGATAGATGAGAAATATTTAGAAAAATTAGGCGAGTATTTTTACCTTGTTTTTTTTTAAGTTTTGGATGTATTTTTTAAATATTTTTAATCATAAGAATCATACATGTATATAGGTAATTATAATTTATAATATTGTATGTGCATCTTAAAATATGAATGTGTTTATTAAAATTTGTAGCTATTAAGTATGCTTTTGCCTCACACTATGCAATGTCACTTTTACAACAGCTTATAAATTTTTTTTTCTTATTTGTATCGTTACCAACCAAGTTCCACACGAATAACACTAATAAAACAATTCCAGGCGTAACAAAAGGTGCCCGGCACAAGATACTCCTGTCCATAAAGAAGCTGAACGATAGACCAGCGATTCTGGAGGCGGTGCGAACTGAACTCGCATCGAATCCAAGTCCTGGTTGTGTGGTTCGAGCGCTGGAGAAGCTCCGGGGGGTGTTGCTGTCTCCGATGCCCCCAGGGTCCGATCTACCTGCTGGGCTGGTGCAGGCTTTAGATCTCGGTGAGATTTTTATAAGAATTGGT
>CAJQZN010038875.1:0-14277 GCA_907164685.1 Colias eurytheme | reverse complement strand
TGTTTAAGTCTTTTTACGTAATCAGTACATGCAAAACTATAAACCCCTATCATATACACCTATAGACACAAACGACGGAATCCATATCAATAAAGTATTCAAACCAATATTTCTCCCACAGATGGCGTCTCCCCCAGTCAACGACCCGCGGCCGTCGCCCCTGGATGCCCCCGCCTCCCCGCGGCAAGTCCAACTCCTACCCGCCCTTCCCCCCCTTTCCCCCCACACTACGACCCCCACATTTACCCCCTCCAGATGACTACTCGAGCCTAGACGCGCTATGCTTGCAAATGACAGAACAAGCGATTAATTAAGGGGGTTGAGGTCGATTGGAAATGACATAGATAAAAAATTCTATATTTTGAAGCGGGGTAAGCGGTTCGGAATTGACGTAGATAACTAAATTTTTGGACATAGACAACATTTGGTTTTGGAATTGAGCGACTTGTTTATGGTAAAAAATTAAAAATTTGTTGTTTTTTTTTACAAGTTTGAAGTTTGTTGTTTAAGGTGTTGGTGATTGGTTGATGAGCAATAATATATATTTTAAATCAACATATTGTTAATCATCAAATTGATTTACAGCAATGCAGGTAAAAATCAGTTTTGATCATCAATTGATAGCCTTTTTTTGATAACATGGCTTTTAAATTTATTTTTATTTACAAGTCCATTTTTACATAATCAAAAATGAAATCGCCTCGAGAATATTTCTTGTTCAATTCGAAAATTTTGTAATTCTAATAAATGTATTTATAATATTTATGTAATATAAATTTAGCGTATAAATTGCTTTTAAGATTATTTAGTGAAGGATGCTAAGTCGCTCGTTCGCCTACGTATATTTCGAGCTTAGACTATTCGATTAATGCAGTACATGATATATAAAACCTTTTAAAGGGTCTCAAAACCGTCACAATGCATCGATACATTTATAATACTTGCGTCCTAATAACACCAATCTGTATAAACGACGTTTAAAAAATACACATAATATCGGTTATTTGAGATAATCGAAGACTATTATCCTAACCATTTAAAAATGGCGCTCGTTTTGTATACGTATGACAATGTTATAGTTATTTATACAAGTGACACCAATTTATGGTTGCGTTTCGCTTCATATTCATAGTCAATAAAGAATTGTTTTTGTCTCATTTTTAAACTTTGAACCTCATCATAAAGCGGAACGCAACCAAACCAAACATATAGTTTATGGCCAATATTCTAGAACAAATATTCGATAGATAAATATACCATCTCATAATATGCAATGTAATAAAAAGAGACGGATATAACATTTATCCTTCATGTATGTTAACGGGTGAAAAATCAACCATTAACATAATAAGTTTAGATAACATAGTATGTGCATATGACAGACTACAGGGCGTAATAACATAGTCACAGATAGCTTTAAACAAAATCCAATTCAAATACAAAATTCGAAATCATATTCCGTTTATCGAAACGCGTAATTTTTGTAGCAATTAAGGATATGACAATATTAATTTTTATATTTTTGCACTGCGTAAAATTCATTTTAATTTGTATATGGGGAGCTTATATTATTGTATAAATCATTAATTTATTTATTAAGTTTTATTATTGTGTAGTTAATTCTTTTTTCGCAAACGTTCACGAATCATCGTTCAAGTTTGTACATACAATTAAATAATGGAACGCGATACATCGACACTATCCGCCTTTATTGTTATGGCGGTGATTTTACAAAATAATATATTTATAAGAGTGAGAGTGTACATCAAAGTGTGCTGCGCCATCTTTATGAGCTGATTTTTTTATATTTTTTTTTCCAGAAAATAAATCAAACCTATCCTACATTTATTTATTGTTTTCGATGAGCTCATAAAGATGGCGTATGCAAGCGTGAAGCTATGTCCTGAATTTCTTTGGTGCTAATTTGCAACATTCGTTTTGGGTTAGCCGTTAGTAAGTTAGCTAGATGTAGATTTCACAAGCACTGCCTGTCAGCAGAGCTTATTAGATTACCGACGGCCTAAGTGCTCGGGCTCGGGCCAATTGTAAGTAATTATTGTTGTGTGGTGTGTATGTTGTTATTTTGGCGCGCGATAGCATTACCCTGTCAATGTCAAAATGTATGACGTTCTATTTTTTTTTTAATTTCATTGTCTATGCCTTTTTTCGAATGAGTTTGTACTTTATCGTCAATTCAGGTGTTTATAGTGAGTATGTAGATCATTACTGATTGCTTTCCAAGTCTAGGCCAGTAATGCTATCACACAGCCATGTTAAATGTTATTGTGCAAGAGACCAGTTGACGGACAGCACTGTTAACTTATTTAGGTGTAATTGTTGACTGATTGAATAATTTATATTTCAATATCATTAATTTTTATTTTAAATGTTATATAGAATGCTATCTTTTACGGAGGTTTTGACTGGATCAAAATTATTTTTGATTGTGAAGTGTGCAATTTATTTTATATTGATTTCATTATAATATGGTTACTATTGTATGGTTATTTCTTCACATTGTGTTGACAATTACAGATGTATATGCAAAGTCTACATTCGTTCTATTGTTTTATTTCTCAATTTGTTCTCTGTAAATTTCTTCATTTCTATTTCTGTTATAAATACTTTTTTTTATCTAAATTACTTTCTTCTTGGACTGTGATAAACACTTGATTAGTAAAACCTATTAAATAAATAGTTAATGCAATAATCTTTTATTTTTGAAACGATTATTCGTCGTATACAGCGATGGCTTTGGTGAGGTGTGACATCTTTAGAAATTGCCAACTTACATTTTGTTGGTTGTAAAGATAACTACTGATCATGGTAGCAAGTCCTTAGAAAGTAAATAAAATTGCGAGACGTGAAAATAGTGAAGATTGTTTTTTGTCTAGCCCACTTGCCAAGTTAGGTGTGAAAGGGAAAAAAAACATACAGGCGTCATTCAAGGTCATATTTTCTTGTTACAAGTTAATGTTCATACTGAAATCTCCAGTGTAAAGATATAAGCTTCTTGACTATTGACTAATAATATATTATGTACTTTCCGTCGATAAAACAGTGAAGGCGAATTAGTTTGAGCGGTTTTGAGTAGATGTCGCTACGTAGCACAGACCATACACAAACGTCACAAAAATGTAAACAAATTTGACAGTTGCGAATTCGTTATTCGACATTTCGACAAAACGTAGTGATTATATCCTCTTTGACTAGAAATATTTTAAATATACTGATACATGGAGAAAACTGTAAGTATTTCTTTTATTAATCATTTTAGTTAAGAAACAACTAATTATGTGAGTTTCTTTCGCTTGAAAATCCTAGCCTCCAAAAACAATAGCTGGGGTAAGAGCATGTAAGAGGCTCACTATTGACGGTGAAAGAGGAACATACGTTTCTCTTCCTCCGTGTGAGGAGTGACCAACATTTTGACATAATTTTGATTAATTTATAATTATACTTGGATAAGATGAAAAAAAGTGACTGACTGTTCTGTACCTACTACAATTTTAAATTTTAAATCGGTCTTTTAGTTTTTGAAACCATATTATTATCACAAACAAATAAACATTTAAATATTTTCTTTTTATTATATTATACCTAATATTCTAGACTAATAAAATTTCATGCGATTTGTATACGTCTCTTTCTCTTTAATTGTAATAAATATTGACTTCTTATTGTTTGACTGTTGCAGGAATGTATGATAAAACATGCCGCGAAACTATATAAGAAAATCTAATAGATGCAGATATGATAATGATAAATTAAATGAGGCTGTCAATGCAGTAAAAAATGGAACAATATCTGCATACGCCGCATCAAAACTTTATAATATACCAAGAACAACAATTGTTAACCGTGTATATGATCGCCAAGGTTTAAAGTCTAAAACTCTAGGCAGGTGTACTGCATTGCCGACAGATGTGGAAGAAACGCTTGCAAAAAATCTCCACGTAATGGAAAAATCAGGGTTTGGGTTAACGCGCAAGGAAGTGATTGAATTGGTTAGCCAATACGTGGTTGATAATAATATCAAAACTCCGTTTAAAGATGGGATCCCTGGAGAGGACTGGTTTCTTGGTTTTAAGAAAAGACATGGACTTTCCATTAAAAAACCCCAGGCCGATGAACATGCGCGTAAAACTTCATGCAGACCTTCCGTGATCATTCGTACAGTTACTTTGATTAATTATTAGGGAAAACTATTGATGAACTTATTAGAAGATAAAGTTATTTAGTTGAAAAAATAATGGATAAGTACAAAGAAAATAAAGTAGGTTGAATTTGAACTCATACTCATAGGTGTCTCCAGATGGGGATAATGAATACCTACTATGTACTACATAGAGGAAAATTATTCAGACATATGTGCTCTATTCAGCTTGCACACAAGGATTTTGCTATTAAAAAATGAAAATATAATAGAAGTAGAAAACAATATCTGATTGACAAATGTACAGATTTTTGGTGTACCTAATGCTATTTTTCTTCGATTGTTTAAAGATATAAATGAATCAGTTTATAACTATATTAGGAGCCTGGGTCATTCAATGTATATGTAGCAAATAATGGTGGAAAATAAACAACTATTTTATAAAACAACATTTAAATTTTGTTTTATTTTATTAATACATACATCCTGCATATTAATTAAACCACTAGCTATCACTATTACATCCTGTGTACTGAAAACTACTTCACAATTATTAGTGTACCCTGTGTTTTTTAAGTAAACTTGAGTTGACGACAAACCGGTCGGTAATTCTATTCTATTAAAGCCATGTAGTTAACTGTGTCTTCTGCACCTGTGAAATTATTCAAAACCAGAATTTTGAAAGCAGTTCCACATGACAGTATTGCATGTACCATGCATGTACCTACCTAACTAAGTTTGAATAATTTAATTATTGTCGATTTGAGTGAGGTTTTTTAAAACGTTTTTTTTATATACTTCTAATTACTTTTTGGCTGCAAAATTTTTCTCCATAAGATAAAATGTTGTAAACTATCGGATAAAAAAAAATCATGCATATTCCATATAGCATCATTACTTGTACCCTTACCTATCTATACTCTAAGCTTGTACCTCTTTTTTACTCGGAGTTTGCTCGGAGCAATGACGTTTGACAGATGTCTGTATATGTCTGAAGCGTAGGTCTGAAGTCATTTAGTTTTTCACAAATCACAAGTCAAAACACTGTTATTGTTTCTTTCAAATTTTTTTTATTATAAACATATTATTTTATTTATTCATTAAAGCGAACAAAATGCGCTCAAAAGTATGTCGCTTATGTTGTGAAAATGAAGGAACGATCCACATTTTTGACGAGAACGAAGAATTGAAAACGAGCACTAAAATAATGTATTGCTGTAATAAATCTAAAGTTAATATTGAAGAGGATGATACTCTCCCCAAAGTAATTTGTTCTACTTGTCATATTCAACTATGCAAATCGTATGATTTTATACTGCAATGCGAATCGGCAGATGAAAAACTGCGCTCGTTACAGCTAACGATACACGCTGATGACAACAAAATGATTGAGGATGAGGATTCAAATATTTCATATGAATACAAAAGTGAGCATACAACTACAAGTGACGATGAAAGGATTAACTCCCCCTTATTAGAAAATAGGGAAACATCTGTTGTGAGCGAAAAGATACTCTATTCTGTGAAACGAATCAGGAAGAAATCCCGAAAAAAAGTAAACACTTATCGAGGACCAGTTCATTGCCCGACTTGTGACAAGTTATGTATTAATAATTCTGCATTATTGGCACACATGAGAGCGCATTCTGATAGGCGTGCCTTTCAATGCTCCCTTTGCGATAAGAAATATAAAGATCCAGCAGGATTAAAACGACATACAGAAACTAATCACACCAAATGTAGAATTCGTAATTTTGTCTGTGAAAATTGTGGGCAGCGATTCTTCACAAAAAAGTGTTTACAAACTCACACACGCATACATACAGGCGAAACTCCATATGCTTGTAAATTATGTCCCGCCCAATTCTCACAGTTAGGATCATTAACTCGACACAAAAGAACACACACAGGAGAAAAACCTTACAAATGCAGTTTATGCCAAAAGAATTTCCGTACCAAATCTGAATTAACCGTACATACCAAGGTACACAGTGGAGAAAAGAATTACACTTGTGTAGTTTGCAATTTGAAATTCAAGCATAAGTTTAATTTAAAGACACATTTTATACGACAACATGAGAGTAAAAACACAGAGTATGTTTGTGATCTGTGCAAGAAAGTGTTCTTTCAAAAGAACAATTTAGTTGTCCACATCAAACGCAAGCATTCTGCTCAATCAGGATTTTGTAATGTATGCTCCCAGTATGCATCCAATATAGAAATGCACATGTGGAAGCATAATGATTACAGAGGACTGAAATGTGAATATTGTTCTAGTTCCTTCTTTGATAAGAAAGGCTTAGTTAGGCATATAAATTACAAGCACAAAGACTACAAATATAAATGTGCAGAAAATGGCTGTGAAGCAATATTCCCAGTGAAACAAATGCTTGACTATCACATGGCAAAATTTCATTCCATAGAAAAGCCATTCCCTTGTGATTTGTGTTCTAGAGCATTTTATAGAAAAAGTGACTATGTGAGACATAAATAAGGTACACATAAAAACAAATTTAAATGATTAACATATAAAAGTCTTTTAATTTATAATATGTATGATCCAATGTCAAGTTTGTTTATTTAATGCAAACTTAGCTTTTGTATAGTTACATAGCAAATAGGCTACTTTTAGCCAGGTTACCCCGCAGGTGACGCCGCAGGTAACAGCTAGTACGTTAGGTACATATAATAGGGAATTATTTAATATCCCATTGAGCCCCAAGCGGCCCGATCGGTCCCAGACACAATAGATTTTCTATTGTGTCTGTGGTTCCGGGGCCTGATTTAATATTTGATCACTACAGCTAGCAGCTATGTACACAATTAGCGGCAAAATGATATTATGTTGTATGAATACATCTTAAAGTTATGCCAATTGATGGCTAAAAGCTTGATTTTCCTTAGTTTACGCTTGTTTCTTTTGACTAGAATTTTACAAACATATTTGTGGACAATTTTAACATCGTTTTGTATCGCATTGGAAGTCTATATATTTTTGTGTTTATTTTAATAATCCAAATCTATAATTAAAATGGATAAAAATATGTGAACGCAGTTTTGTGTCAACAAACAAATACGTCAAAATGCTCAAATGACATTGTCATATTTGACGTAAATAAATCAATAACAAAAAAGTTGATGCTAATAAAATAAAACTTTAATTTGCTTTAAAACGGGTAATAAATAACAATATAATCGCCTTGATGGCATAGAAAATTATTTTTGCGGTTGCTTGACGTAAACGGGTGTTTGCAGTACAAAACAATGGAGAATATCTGCAGAATTTGTCTTGAGAAACCCGGCGTAACATCTCTTTTTACAAATGAATCAAATGAAATACGTTATTGTGATAAAGTTACTCGTTTAGTAAATATATTGATATCAGAAGAAGATGATCTACCGACGAAGTTATGTGAGGAGTGTACAATCGATCTTAACTCGTCCTATCAATTTGTTCTAAAATGTGAGGCTTCGGACAAAGCCTTACGCTGCGTTAGCCCGATTGATTTGTTCTCTTCCATAGAATTAAAAATAGAAAAAGAAGAAGTTAACCTTTGTGATACAAAGTTAGATGACATTCTAGATGAGGGACATTGCACAGAACATGATTTTGATTTCAAACCTTTGCTAGAACCTACGACTGATGTAAGTAATACTGAGAACGATGCAACAGAACTGTCAAAGAGTGAACAGAAAGCGGTAAGAAGAACTCGTAAAAAACAGAGCAACAGTGGTCCAGCTCAATGTGTAGTCTGTGGTCTTATGACGAAAAGTCAGTCAGCTCTAGAAATACACATGCGTGTACACACAAAAGAGAAACCCTTCGCCTGTGAACATTGCGACGCGAAATTCCCCTCCAAAGGGAATCTCAAACGTCACATTGATGTTTATCATTCTGTGAGAGAACGTAAATTCACTTGTGAAAAATGTGGCAATAGCTTCTTTAGTAAAAATGATATCATCACGCACATACGAGTTCACACAAATGAGACACCATTCGCTTGTATGTACTGTCCGAAACGGTTCAAGCAGTTGACTTCAAGGAACCGCCACCAAACCACTCACACAGGTTTGAAACCCTACGCTTGTCCAATTTGCAACAAGAAATTCGCGCACCGCAATCTCGTCGTCAAACACCAGAGTGTCCACAGTGATGAGAGGAAATTCACTTGTCATCTATGTAATAAATCCTTAAAAACAAAATCGAGTTTGCGAGTTCATATGAGCCTTCATAAAAATGAGAAAAGGAATGTTTGCAGTTTTTGCGGCATGACATTCTCCATGAAAGGCAACCTGCAGACGCATATAAGAAGAGTGCATTCTGAGAAGTCAGGCCAGTGCACAATATGTTTGAAAACATTCTCCAATTTAGAAGTGCACTTACGGAAGCATACCGGGGAAAGGCCTTACACATGCCCCACTTGCAACATGTCCTTCGCTGTAAAGGGAGCATTGAAGTACCATATGTTCTTCAAACATGAAAATACAGATAAATTCAAATGTTCAATAGGCGATTGTATGAAAACCTTCCCGACGGCTCCTAGATTAGAATTCCATTTATTAAAACAGCATTCAAAACATACCCCTTATGTGTGTCAGCATTGTTCCAAAGGTTTCTACCGTACCAGTGATTTATCAAGACATTTGAAAAACAGTCATATGGATGTTAATATGAAGTCATCGTTAAAAACTATCTCAAACACAGTATTTACAATAGCACAAACATAGGCGAGGTAAGACTGATTATTTATTAAGTTAAAGTGAATTTTCTGTAGAAATATATATTTACAATATTTTATTGTTGTTTTCATTACATACCCATCTAGAACTAAGATTTACCAAAAGATAGCAATCTTATTTCCATTTATAGCAAAAATATTCTGTATTTCAAATGTAATGCATTATGAAAAAAGGGAAGGTTGCTTTAATTTTAATGGATTGATGTATTTCCATTTTTTTTATTTTTTTTATTGGTAAGTAATAGGGAAGCGCTTGACCACAATCTCATGATGACCATGATGTTGCTATCAATAAATCTAATAGTACAATTATTTATTTAGGCAATAAATAATTATAATACCTAACAACCTACCTAATAGCAATTTTTGTGAATGATTTATTTCTGATAACTTTTCAGTACAATTTTAAATTAATAAATTGGCAAAAATGTCTCGAAAATATTGACATAATCAAGGCTAATAATAACCTTTACTTATTTTACGCGAAATGATAATTTATTTAAAGCTATATTGAATTTGATATTTTTGGTTTTACGGCATTCAAATCCATACTAATATTATAAATGCGAAAGTAACTCTGTCTGTCTGTCTGTTACTCAATCACGCCTAAACTACTGAACCAATTTGCATGAAATTTGGTATGGAGATATTTTGATACCCGAGAAAGGACATAGACTACCTTTTATTGCGAAATATGTACCACGGGCGAAGCCGGGGCGGACCTCTAGTGCTTTATAAATATAAACTAGCGGTCCGCCCCGGCTTCGCCCGTGGTACCTACATGTTTAAGCTATTTAGCTATCCTATCTCTCAAGTTGGATCGAATTGCACATGGTGTGCGAATTTTATTATAATCGGTTAAGTGGTTTAGGAGTCCATTGAGGACAAACATTGTGACACGAGATTTATATATATGTAAGTATTAAGATTTATAAAGAATAGAAAAAAGCTATATTACCTATCTGTCATTCACAAATTAATTTTTAAATTAGTAACTAACTACAACATTAATAAATTTGAAAAAAAAAAGAAATGAAACAAAGAAATCTTGCTCGAAATAATAATTATTTAACGTGGCTTCTTTTAATGTGATGTATCCTGATCCCTTGAATATATCCTTTTCCGGTCACAATTAAAAGGGTCCGGAGTCCGGACCACAGGGAGTCCCTTCCAAAATCAGTAGCGCGGAAATCCGTGTTTAAATTTCAAACAGTCCGCGTCGGTATAAATATTTTTGTAGGTAACAACTAACACAGCTCTGTGCATCATATAAATTCTCGTGGCATTCGTAAAGCGATATTTTCGTTGTAATTTGCAACTTGTTTTCTATGTTTTTAAAAACAAAAAGAAGTTAAGTAGGAACCTATCTGTCTAATCAGAAAGTAAGTAAAGTTGTTTATTTTACAAAATATACCTAGTTACATGTACGTATAGCCTTTTTATTTAAGGGTAGAGCATTATTTTAGGTACCTAGGAAATTTTATTTATTTATTTATAAAATGGAATAAACAATTCTTAATCTAATGTAGATCTAGACTTAAACTCGCCTTCGTAAAATTTTACTAATTTATTAAGTTTTAACAAAGATATTGCCTGCACTTCATATTTCAAATCGAAGTAAAGAAACTATTTCTTGCTCCAAATAATATTATTGAGCCATCACAGCGACACGTGAGTGTAAATCTGCTCTTGACAGTTCCAAGTGTATCGCTTTATAAATCCCGCGTGTAATATTTGTACACCTTTCTCTTTTCCACAGGTAAGTAATCCTCTCACTCGCGCTAATTAGACGGCTGACGGTGATACGCGCACGGCGCACGCCGCAGAGGACGTTAGCCCGCACGACGTAACAGACGCGTTCGTTTGTAAGCGGCAATCTACTTAAAATCGTGGCAGGTGTCGGTACCGTCATGTGTGTGTAAAGTGAAGTTTTGTGCCAATTCAGTTTCCTGTTTACGGATTGTTACATTCAAATATGGGTGAAGTGAGTATCTCTTGTGTTCTTGTTGGAATGTGCTCGCTGCTCTAGATGGTGGTCAGTAGATCCTTTGATCGCGAGTTCGTAGGTCGATGGCTCGGGATACAGTATACACGACGCGTAGTCTCGTTTCTGCTATAATTACGTGCTGAATAAAGTTTTGGAATGTACACCGGGGTCCAAAGAGAGCTTTTACGAGGTCACTTCCACGGTCTGGCGTCGTTCCGCCGAGATTAAAGTACTGTTATACATCTGATAAGCCGCTCGATATAATATTATCTTCGATATTGTTCATTTTTATTGGAATCGAACGTTCTTGCAATAACAAATGAGTGGCTATTGTCTTATCTGAATGTATTAACTAATATGCTATCGACCTAATCAATTTATCACATAGGTATACGCACTTGAAACTTATATTGTTACATGCTCTATATCCACAATGAACAAACCATATGTAGGTATTCAGTATTAATCTTTCTTATATCTTAGTGTATATGTTTGATAAAAACAACAGTAAACCGTAAGACTTCTTAAGAACGTAAGAAAGCGAGTGGATGTGAACTTAGCACATTCTTAAGTATGACCTCTATAATTTACCGGAACTTCAAGTTGTCGTAAGCGCTTTTCTTTACATAATATTATATATTACTAGCGGTCCGCCCCGGCTTCGCCCGTGGTACATATGAAAAATAGATGTTGGCCGATTCTCAGACTTACCCGATATGCACAGAAAATTTCATGAGAATCGGTCCACCCGTTTCGGAGGAGTATGCAGACTAACATTGTGACACGAGAATTTCATATTGATGTATTTTAGTTAGGTACGTTATAAAACATTGAAGGCAAAATACAAGCTGTGTAATCACAAATACATCTGTTCTCAGACAAATTTTATTTTATTAATCATTATGATGAATCATTATTATATGAATCATAAAATAAATACAGTGTAAAAGTTTACTACCATATGCAATAGGTAGATACACATAATTTAAATATTCCCTTTAAGAATACCTAGGCTATCTAACTGCATAATATTGAATATTAATTAAAAACTATATTTATCTTATACCTACCTACTCGTAGTCTGCAGAGTGAATACTAAATGCATCGAGCACTTCATAAAAATGATCACGTTTTTACAAATCTGTGTCACATTGTAAGGTCAGAGCCGACCAGTAGGTATCGAGACACACGCGCAATAAAATAAAGCATATACGGCAATATTGCACAATTAAGATAGCACAGTCACGTTTGTCATGTAAATACTTTTGTGGTACGATTTAAAAAAATGTCTTTCATTTTTCCAGTCGTTGCTGAAAGAAGATCCCCTCTCCAGGATCCAGAGGGAAATCATTGAAGTCACGGAGAGGGAAAGGGAGTTCAAGGAGGGCCATTTCAGAATAAACAGACTCCTATCAGAGTCCACCATTGATGTAAACAAACAAAACGGCCACGTCAATGGCAATGGCATCGATAAACCTGGGAAAACTTTAAATAGAGCTGTGTCCACTTCACACCTACTAGGGCCTATAGCACCGTCACCTCCTACTACGCCCGCGCTCCTGAATACAAACGGCTACACGCGTAGATTTACGCCTCAAAATGGGACAAAAGGCTTGATGCAAAGGTTTATCGCAAGTAAGGGTAAAATGCCAGCTACCTCGCCTGGCGCTCCAACATCCCCGACTGCGCTTGTATCGACGCCCTTTCCACCGGCTCCGATCGTCCCAATCGTGCCCGCCGTCGCACCTGCGGCTATAACCCGCACTCCTGAGGGCAAACCAGTGAGAAAAGGTTACGTTCCAGTCGAAGAAAAAATTCAAAAGGAGCTCCAAGAGATGAAAAATAGGGAACACGAATTAAAGAAAATGAGAAAGAAACAAAAGCCATTCGATTTAGAGCTCAGTGATAATGAAACGACTTCGGAATCAGAGGATGAAGAAATCCCGATGCCGGGAAAATTGAAAGCGACAAAATCGATAGGCGAATTATACGAGGCATTGAATGAAGATCTAAGGTCGCCATCTCCGAGAAATAGTTCCGGGCACGACTCTCTCGGTAGCTTGAAGCCGGCGAAATCGTTGGCGGAGCTGTGCGAGTTGAGTCCGGGACAAGAGTTCCTAGCTCCGAGCTCCACGCGCCTGATAGCCCAATGGGAATCCATGATTCAACAAAAGCAAGAAGCGGGCGCGGCCTAAATCGCCGGGGTTTACGTTAAAGTGTGTGACGCCAAAACTGCATCGTAAATAAAAATCGGTGGACTGGAAACGTGTGGCGGGTGAGCTCACATGCAAAGCGCGTCATGTGGACAGTGTAACGGACGCCAGTTGGCATTTCGTGATCGTTAAACTCTAACATCCTAACGGTCTGTGCCCGAGTGAAACAGTTCGATTTCTCATTTTTTCGGCCAATCGATTGTGAAGCAATTAATTTTCTCCGCGAACAATGCAAATGATGGTTATCCGTAACGTCTATTAATATGCTGGAAAGCCGATACGCGCGGCATATGGTGTGAGATAGTTTCATCCCATTGTTTAGTATTTCTAGTGTATTCAAGAGGTTTTTTAGCAGCTTTCCCGGCGCAATGCGTCTTAGCGTTAGCACGTGAAGAGAAGCCTCAATCGTCGTGGGAAATTGGGAAATGTAAGAATAGCTGTGACCTTGTTACGCTCGCTTTGTATAATAAAAACTATTTTAAAAGTTTTTGAAACAAATTTCTATCTCTACAAGTTCGTCTATCAGTTCAGTTTCGCCACAAATCTTTCTTTATAATTTTGTTATATTTCATAGAAAACGTTGTAAATCATTCGCTTTCTTTAAAGTTTTATCACATGTCTTCAATAAGCGATGCCAGTCCAATGTTGCCTGATTGCATTTAGATGCGTGATAATAATGCATAATGCATTGTTCAATTGCGACATACTTTCACGTTTCATGTATGACCTTCTCTAAGACTAATCTTATTTTGAACTCTGTGTTCACTCTTAATTCCAACTATTTTATTCTTAAACAATGCTAATGATATTTGTTTCAAAAACATATTTTTCTAAAAGATGATGCAAAGTACTTAAAGTTTCCTATTTATAAAATTCTATATATGTACTTAGATATAAGCGCATGTTCTAGGCCTCGCTAATCAAAAATATTCTTAGCCAATGAATTTACTTGTAAATTAGTGTATTAATACGAAAAAACGTTGATCGTTGAAATAGAGTGCCTTATTTTATGTAGCGTGTAGCACAAGTTTTAATACTTTTTTATCAATGACAATTTATGTTCTATTATAAATCGTTCATTCGTCGATGGCAACTCTATCTTTTGTATATTGTATATTTATTAATTATTAATAAAACTAATAATATTTTATCAGTGATATAGTCACTAAATGTTATTGAAAT
>CAJQZN010038874.1:0-17345 GCA_907164685.1 Colias eurytheme | reverse complement strand
GGTCCGCTATTTATGCAAACGAACATCTCCTTGGAGCCCGCTCTATATAACAAGTAACTATATAATAATAAAATTCTCTGTTTCAGATTTTTTTCGTCTTTACTCAAATTGCCTTTGCGTATTATATTTTTGTCACGCACGCAATACAAATATAATTTCCAAAATTAGTAGGAAAATACAATAATTAGAAAATTTGTAACAGTACCTACAACATAAAAATAAATAGCCTTACATTTCGCTACTTTATTATTTCTGTGCCAAAATTTTATTTTTAATAAAACTCTAAAGTAGAATACAGTAACTATTTAATGTGTCTAATTCTAAGGAAGCAAGAGCATTTTCTGACTGTATACAAAAGCCCCCTATTATTTTATAAACTTTTAAATCATGTTGCGGCCACATTATGACTTCCGTTTTTATTTTCTTCGAAAACAAACTGCAATACACATGCTAAGGGCTAATTAAATTTAAAATGTAAGGGTGTAAAGTTTTACCGTTAATTGGAACTTGATTAGGCACCACCAAATGTATAGTTTGATCTTCATATTGGACTTGTTTACTTAGGATTTCAACGTAGGTTCTGTGTTATAAATCAATGACTTATTAACACTTCCTAGTTATTGCCGTACGGCCTCATACAGCTTTAAAATTAACAGAGTAAAAATACTAAAAATAGTAAAAAAAACCCATCAATGAATCAATAAACGTTTATAAATATTCATAAAACGCGAAAATATACTTCAAGAACGGCACAATATAACCCCTTTTACTTACGAAGTATTTACATGGCTTCCAATGGAGAATTTTTAAAGGAAGGATCATTTCGTCCACGTGCGAGTATCAGTGTCAGCCGCAAACAAATAACAGAGCGAAGCCTTTTAAAATCCTGTCTTTGTAACACACTTACACATTAAATGCATGTATATGTGTGGAACATGATATTGGAAGTTATGCCGATTTATTATAGAAGGAATTTTAATATAAAAATTCGGCGAAACATAATATTGCTTACTATTTTTGATTGATATAGCATTGTTTGAGTTTGATACTTTTCATGTATTGCATTAGAATATTGGGATTTTTTCAACCTGTTTCTGGTAATAAAATATTATTGATAAAATGAAAAGGATGAATTTATATTTCGTGTTCTCTATTACTTTTCTTCATCGTTCAATTTTAAAATATCTATTTACTACTGAAACTTACGCGAGTTTCAATTCTGAACAATCTACATATAAGTGTTAAATAACCTGCACTAATGATAGTAATAATAAACTTAACATTTTTATCCTATCACACGTTATCGATAAAAATATATACTCTTCACTAACGAGATGGCCTTTCATTTCAAATAAATTTAATATTTATCAAAGTTACACCTTTTGGTTGCAAGTTCATAAAAAGGTATTGTTAAGCCGTGTTTGAATAGCTCTAATGAAAGAGAGGGCTTTAGTTAAGGGGAGGTGCTTTCCCGCGCCGGTGCAGTCCTCGCTTGTGCACCCTTATTCAGTTCGCATCGAGCCTTTGTCAGAGGTGGTCGTGTACTCCTCTGTGAAAACACGCCGATAAACTTTTCACGGAACCACGTGTATCGTAGGCCAGGAGTTGACCGCTCCCTTAATCACTTCCTTGCGTGTTCGTTTTATCATAAGAGCGTTTATAATGTGTTTTGTTTGTAAAAATGTTTTCGCATCTAGGTAGTTGCAGGTATCGCTTTCTTAATCTTGTTTTGATTCGACGTCGAGCTACACAATAATGTGTGCGCGATGTTAAATATATTTTTAAAGCTTTCTGTGGGGCGAATTGTAGGTTATTAGAGAACAGTAAAGTTATTTAGGTTAGGTACCACATATTGGTGGTTAGAGAAAGTGTAAAATGCACGTTCTATGTTATTTACGAGTTCGAAAAATAAGGAAGATATTACTGGCGCTGATGATTTTGGATTGGCTGTTCGCCAGGACCACGGATGCTACTGCTCGTAAGTATTTATCAAGTTTTTTGTATGTTTATATATTCTTCTAAGGATATTCTTTCAAAATGAGGACTTTTGTGTCTTCAAAGTCCTCATTTTATTTGTTACTATTTACGTTTTGTATTCGATGTATATTATTTATTTGAATGAAGTACTAAGGTTAATGTATCTTTTTAAAAGGGTTGTCAACAAAACACGAGTACTTTTGAAATAACAAAGATCACAAATAGTTCTATAAAACTTTAGTGCTATTTGCAATTGATCTAGGTTAGTGTATTGTAAAACTAACTTTAAAACATTCATGGGTTGAGTCTAAATATAATTTCATCCAACTTTGAATGCTCTAACATCAAACAATCATTCAAAGAATTTGACTCTACATTTACGAGCACGAAAAAGCTCTTCTGTTACTTAAAAAGTAGAGCTTCTTTATTTATTAAGATTTAATAAAGTAATTTTGAAAATTTTTAATTTTATTATTAAGGAAGTAGATGTAAGTAAGGATGTAGTTTGAAGGTTCTTTTACATGTTATTCCTTTAGTTGAAACTCTAACTCATAAATATACAAGAAAAACTTTTTGTTAACATTCTTTTGTACACAGTTGCAAAACATTCATAGGTTTATGTATTCTACTCTAGAAAACATTTTAAAGAATTTTCTGTATTTAACCAATTGTTGTTGCTTAAAAAAGCAATGTCAGTGACTTTGTTTATTTAACTCATTAACTTTTAAATAGAATAAAAGGAATTTTAAAGACTAAGGACTAACAAGGGCATACCTACAAATTAAGCAAATTTCAAAAGTAGTTAATTGTGCTTTTAAAAAATGTAAATTGTATTAAACATTTCTTTTACCTTTGTTACATTAATAAGACTTTTAAGAATTAAATGGAAATGAATGAGCTTTTGCGGCTTACTATCTAATACTTTCAGTAACAACTTAACAAGTCATAAACATTTTCAAGACAATTTCAACTCAATTTCTTTGAGTAAAACATTGAATCGGAATTATGACACACGCAATTCCTGTCTAGCACAAGCTTAAAAGTATGTATTCCCAAATTATCACGAACTATACGAGTCATTATTTGCATCCGATCTCTTTACTATATCTGTGTCGTTTCATTTGATTTAACTGTCTATTTATCTATTGAATTAATCTTTTGCCACCGCGCACGAGCAACTTTGTCTCCGCAACTATTTTGTCTCTCCCATCAATTTGTATGGGGAGTTGCGTCGCTACGTGCGCGCACTTTCATACTAGCCCATGGGTGGAGACTGGAGAGACAAAATAGTTGCGGAGACAAAGTTGCTCGTGCGCGCTGGCTCTTAAGGACCGATTTTTCAATGCTTGGATAAAACTTATCCGTCCAATAACACGATAATATTAAAATGTCACGTAAACTGTCAAATAAAGGCAATTAAAATACGTTTTTAAAATGGTAGTTTTATACATTATTCGACGAATAAGTTTTATCCAAGCATTGAAAAATTGGCCCTCAAAACCCAAACATTTATATATATTCAATTAGACTTGTTATAGAAGTACTTTTGAAACGTCATAACATAGTTTACCTTTTACTACTTATTCGGAAAGTAATTTGTATGGAGAAGGACCTGCAAGAAACTCCGTAGTCGCTCTTTTAAAACCATGTCATTATTATATTTACTTTTACATAATATGTACTGTAATACATACTGTAGCTAATGCCAAAGAACTGCCACATATCAATTCAAACTCAAACATTTATTTATTCAAAAATACTTATTTTAGAAGTACTAAATTGAATCGACATATTTTTATAATTTACCACCGTATATAATATCAATTGTATTGGAAAGTACCTGGAATTCCATTCTTTATTTCCCTACGATTTTTATTCCTGGCTCATGAACCGTGTGTTCCATGGAATTTTCTTAATAAATCCCATTAGTAGCAAGTTCCAATAAAATGTTTGTGATGTAGGGATGAATGATAACTATAAGGCTTCTGTTTCTACCACTTGATTGCGCAAATTCCTTGTTTTATAAGAATTTAATTCTGAATTATAAGAACGAAAATTACCAAGTTTATTTCTCACTGAGAAACCATAATGAAGCTACTGGTTCGCTTACAGTATAACATATAAAAAGTTCGCACAACAAACATACTTTACCGTAAAAGTTTGAAGAATTTTGTGATGCGAAGTACTTCAATACTTCCATGAAATTCCGGTAACTTTTGAACTGCGCCACAGACTGCATTCTGGAGTTTGAGCTGATATTTAACACCATATTTTTGGCATTTCTATCATATTTTTATTATTATACTAGCTGTGCCCTGCGGTTTTACCCGCAGTGCTCCGCTGTTGGTCTTAGCGTGATGATATATAGCCTATAGCCTTCCTCGATAAATGGGCTATCTAACACCGAAAGAATTTTTCAAATCAGACCAGTAGTTCCCGAGATTAGCGCGTTCAAACAAACAAACAAACAAACTCTTCAGCTTTATAATATTATTATCTAGACATAGTAGGTTAGTTATAGTAGGTATAAATTTTTGGTTACATAAAAGTTATTTTGACAGTGCTAAATACCATCCTAGCCGCGCACGTTGGGATTAACATACGATTAAGATATAAAATTGATCGATAGTTGTTAAGCTGCTTACATTTAGCCTCAAGGTAAAAACTAAATATTAGACCTAATTATAAACGCGTCTAGCTTATACTTAGTATTGAAATAAAAACGTGACATTAAATATGCACATATAAAGTGTTAAAATAGCAATTTCTGCAAAGACGAATTGGTCCGACTAAATTCATTAATTATTCTGTCATTATAATGGATAATTTACTATGAATATTTATAGGAAAATATAATATCGGCGA
This sequence comes from Colias eurytheme, assembly GCA_907164685.1. Classification (NCBI taxonomy): domain Eukaryota; kingdom Metazoa; phylum Arthropoda; class Insecta; order Lepidoptera; family Pieridae; genus Colias; species Colias eurytheme. Next base: position 12,503 of record CAJQZN010038874.1, on the reverse strand, counting down.
AAGTTTGTTTAAAAGAATGGAAATATTGAATAATTATGAAGTTTTTTTATAATTAGAATATAAATATAAAACAGAACGAATACACTTTTGTGACGCATTAGCAAACACTCTTTTATTTTAGTCGAAGGATGAAAGAAAAAAAATCTGACAATAATAATAATTTGTGGTTTAAGTTTCATTATACGTAAAAAATAATCAGTAAAAGATGTTTGATCAATTTTAAATAAAAATATGCTCCTTCAAATTTCCGTATTATAACAATGCGTAGCGCTACAGTTTTGCTACGCAGTTCTAAGTAAATTGACTACGCTACATATTATGTAGCACATGCATAATGTTAAAAAAAAGACGTGTGGCACTCGGGGATTGCCGCGGTAAAGTTATTGCATAGCATGCCTTCAAGCCACACCTCCGTGTCTGTTGGAGTGGGGAGCGTGAGGTTTTTTTCGTTACGGAATTTCTCGATTCGGTCCCCGCGCTCGAGGCCCGCGATAGAAGCTATGCAATAGCTTAATAAAAAGCTAATTCTATATTTCATCTGACGATTCATTTCCTCTTCTTGGTCGTGTTGATAAGGGTCTGTCGCAAAGCTTTTTAATTGAAACAAAGTATGCTTTCATAATAAACGGATAGGTATGGTTTTAAAACATTGGTCTTTCCGTGTTTGCTACGCGAGTTTTATTTATTTACAAATTTAGATTTTTAGCGGATATGTAAATAAATTTATTAAAGCGAACATTTTTGCTGGGTACAACACAACCCGCATAGTTCCCGTTCCCGTGGGATTTCCTGGATATAACCTATCCTATATGTTAATCCAAGTTATTCTCTATATGTGTGTGAAAGAGTAACAAACATATATACATACACATACATCCATCCTCACAAACTTTCGCTTTTATAATATTATGTAGGATGGATTAGGGAAGAATATTTAAAATTAGCTGTCAAGTTATAATCTTCTTATATATAAAAATGAATCGCAAAATGTGTTGGTAAGCGCATAACTCGAGAACGGCTGAACCGATTTCGATAATTATTTTTTTAATATATTCCTTGAAGTACGAGGATGGTTCTTATGTAGAGAAAACGTAAACATGTACCACGGGCGAAGCCGGGGAGGACCGCTAGTTATTAATAGAATTGATTAATTTAGATTAGAAGATACCACTTCATAATTAGTTTTTGTGATACTCCTTATGTTATTTTATATACAGAGACATTTACGTAAATTTGATTGAAAAAGTTTTGCCCTGATATTTTAAACATTGAGTTCAAAGTGACAAAAGTCCAGAACTTTATCATAAGAGTATTATATGTTACTTTTATGACATTAATTAAACATTGTTAACATGGTGTACTATAATCTGTAGATTATAAAAGTATAGGGAATAATAGGTAATAATAATATGTTATTACTCGTATCCTATAGTGAAGTCCCATGTTCTCAAGTGGGGTAAGCTGCAGACGCATTATGCATACATCTGTTTCACTGATCGTTTTTCTTTAAGGACATGTAGGTTAGCCTTCTGTGTCCTACCAGAACGAGACATTATTTTTTCTTCATCTCCACCGGGAATCGAACCCAGGCCCCTCGGTTCAACGCTCACGCGTCAACCACTGTACCAAAGAGGCGGTCAAAAGTCTTACCTAACCTAAACTAACATAAAATCTTTATACGACTCTTGTTAGAGTCATGAATTTTATAAGTATAAAACGTGACAATGAGGGGAAATTATAAGGAAATGTGCTATATTTAACATGATGGTAAAATTACTGGTCTTAGCAACTTGCGTTGAACTTTTTTATGCCAGATTGGGTTAATAATTAAGTAAATCATGTGGTATTTATCACTGTCGGTAGAATTTTGAAATTATGAGCTCGGAAAATGTATTGCATACCTACTTTTTGAAAGGGGACTTCGTTAAAGGAATAAAGAGAGGTTATATAGAAAAGGAAACGGATGCTAATCATAATAGCAAATAGTAGCATTAATATGCTATTTTAGTCTATGGAAATGGTACTAACTTCGGGTATGGATTAGGTAATTCATGCCAAATGTATGCATGCTTCTTTTTACTGTCTTTGCTAAATTGGCCGCAGAAGCAGCGCCATAGATAATTATAACACATTTTCTTGCGGGTCATATTGTTTCGTACACAAAGTAATGTAAATTTCTATCACAAAAGTATATAAATTATTTAACTCGAAAGTTTATTTATAAAGCTCATTTTTCACATCAGTAGATATAATATATTCAAATATTATTCCCAGTGGCCGTAATACCTGAAAATAGTTGGTGCTTTTCAAGTTTGAAACGCAAATGCAAAGTAAAATAAACAGTATCTCTGGAAGTCGTAGAATAAACACAAATATCTATTTGAGAGAACTTCGAACGTAAAATATATGCATCTATATCTATACTAATATTGTAAAGCTGAAGAGTCTGTTTGTTTGAACGCGCTAATCTCAGGAACTACTGGTCCGATTTGAAAAATTCTTTCGGTTTTAGATAGCCCATTTATCGAGGAAGGCTATAGGCTATATATCATCATGCTAAGACCAACAGGAGCGGTGCCACGCGGGTGAAACCGCAGGGCGCAGCTAGTGTCTCATATAAGCTGTTGTTGGTAATATTCAGTAATGATAATGCAATAATCTGTAAACAGTTGACGCAAATGGTTTCGGTTTGACGGTTTGTTTACGGAATTTAAATCATTGGATGGAATATTGATGATGAATGACAGAATAATGTTCCGTGGTGAGAACATTTCTAGAATATTTTGGAAATGTTTTGTATAATTTTGTGAAAAACTCTCTGAAATGAGAATAATAAATTTCTTTTTTGGGATTTTTAATAGTAAAGGTGTGTTTTAAAGGCCTTATGTTAAATAAAATGATTGTATCTCAGGTATTCGTTTAATTAATAACAAAGGTATTGATACAATAGTTACCCGGAGCCTCATGGTTTTAAACATTGACCCAATTAAGACAAACCATTATAATTGGCATCCATTATAGGTATATTTGTGATAAATTGGTTTGATATTCCTCTAATAACCATCAATAGTGTTGTGGTTGACTAAGTTTCTCTGTAATAAATTTTGTTTTATAGAAAAGATTAGGACAACACTTAAATATTATATGTATAATTATTTGGTAATTTTCCTCCTCTCACCCTATTATTCTAGAATACTAGGCATATTTCATTATATAGAAATGAGCTGGATTTGGATGTTTAAATAAAATAACACAAAATAATGTATCACAATGCATTAGTAATAACCATTAATGCCCTAAGGTTAAAAAACCTACAGACTATTTTTTCTTTCTATTACGAGACTATTTATTATTCATACACGTATTTTTCAACTTACAGGAACCTTTTAAGAATTTAAAATCACACAGAAAAATATAGAAACTCTGTACTAAAACTGCGGATTGTTCCACTCACACCTTGACGAGTTATACCATTCAAGGTGTCCCGCAGAGAGAAACGAGCAAGTTATGAATTTCACACATTTTAGATTCCTATTTTTAGCTTGACGTTCGATTAAATGAACTTTGTATGATAATAACTGTTATAGGAAAAACTTGCCATTTAGAAGATTAGTGAATAAGTGTTCATTATAGATTTGATAAAAATGTATGTTTGTATTTTTTTGACCTGGCGAATAATTTCTTTTGTAACTGTACAATTACAGTAAAGTGTAAACAAATATGCACATGAATAAGTTAATTCTGTTACAGTCCACTGGGACGCATGGCCGTTACTCCAATAGTCCTTTGAGATGGATAAACAATACGAACACAATGAGACCGGGCGCAGGAAAGAAATCTTAGCGTTAACATGCTCAGTATTAAACAATACATCTATATATAATCATCATCATCAGCCCATAATGCTCCCACTGCTGGGACACGGGCTTCCCATAAAGTATCAGGCCATAATACGCTGACCAAGTGCGGTTAGGCAGATGTCACATGTCGACGAACTTTTGATTCTTCGACATGTCGGTTACCTCAATATGTTTTCTTTCACAGTTGAATATCATACAGATTATAAGGAAAAGATTATATAATTAAAAGCACGAACATCGCACCTCTATTTATGTTATTTTGCTAAAAAGGTAGTCAATTAAGTGATGTCAGGCTTCACGACGGTGGCTCGCAATTTGTCAGCGACAACACCGGAACTTTCAACGGCATAAACCACGGTTAGAACCTAACGGCCTGTCTTCATTAACGTACTTCAACTAAAATAGACGGATCAATAATATTTGGTCAAAACTGTAATTTTTCAAGTTCTATTTTGTTAGTTAAGTAATGGACAATTAATTATGAGGTGCGATTTGTTTGTGTTATGACACGGCGTTATGAAGCTGCGTTAATTTGTAATATGTATGCAAAATCTAATTTAACAAATCCTTGTATTACTTTCTGGTTATATACGAGTAAGATGATAAAGTGTTATGTGATTCATATTCAAATACGAAATACACTTTGTAATTAAATATTTTTCTATTTATAGTCACAGTTACTTCCTTGTCATTTTTACACTGTTAAGGTATCAACAATCAATCAAATTCCGGTGCACAAAATACAATAACTGCTTATTTTTTTAATTGATTTTTAGATAAGAATGAGATATTTATAAAGCTACAAATGCTATAAAAAATTAAATATTAAATTCAAAATATACAATAATACTAAATATGTACCTTTTTCGTCCCTAAATAGCCTAGGCTATCTAAATGTCTAGTAAACTTCCATAAAACCACAAAAGATTCTATACCAAACATTGAAACAGTTTGAAAATCTTAACAAATACCGAAATGACGATTTAACGCACGATTACGTTTAGTTCGTATTAACCTACATTTCAATATTCCGATTCTCGCTTCAGGAAAATATTGGATACGTAAATGTTTACCGCTTTACGATACAGGGTGTTTCGGTGTTGGGTTAACTTGCGAAGATGTGAATTATGTTTTCATTGCGGCGTAATAGGCAATTTTGTATTAAGCCATATTTATAAACGTACGATTATGCGTGAAGTTGTTGCTACGCTACCTTTGTTTCATTTATTTATATTTATTTAACCCTTTAAAAGATGGCGGGATGAACTGGACCAATTTAATAGAGACTGGTCTACAATAGCGCAAGATCGTGATTCATGGAAGCGCTTTGAGGAGGCCTTTGCCCAGCATTGGGACACAACAGGCTAATACAATACAATACGATACAATACAATACTTTATTGTGCATGAAAACAAGTACATAAAGGTACAATTTACATTAAATAAAATCACAAAGGGCGGTTGTATATAGTGTTATTTCGATAAAGAATGCATGCTTTAATACCATTGGAAATATGTTCTTGGATAGAAGATGCAATAACATGAGCTCAATGAATGATCGAGGTAGAAACATCCTATAGCAATAGTATTAAATAGTTGAAACATTTCTTTTCAGGCCCATATATGAAATAATTATTTATTAATATGCAAATATTCGACTTTAAAGATATATTTGTAAGAAGAAAAATCTACATGAGTTTTATAATACACAAATGTAAATAATATTATAAATGATACCAGTTACCGTTTCAATCAAAACATTCCTGTCAGCCTTTTAAGGATATTTTCTTAAAGGGTACTTATAGGGTATTTTATCTCATGTACTTAATATCATATATCGTTTATTAATAAAATATTCCAATAACCAATTTCATAAAATATTATTTCTATAACCAAAAGAAATGTATTTTCTGAAAACGAAACTCATGTAAATGTTTCATACAATCTCCTAACATATCTATGACAAAATCGGTTTGTTATATTGTCAACATGCTATAATTATGTACCCAAAATTATTTATTATGCCTTAACACATTGTAAAAGACTCGAACGTACACCTGAAAAAGCAAGCTTATGATAAATTTAAATACAATAATAAATTGATCCTATAATACCTATTTATTTATTTAATACCTATTTATTAAACACGCTATTTATGTGTGTTTAGTATTTAATACAATTAGAAATTTTATATAAAAGAACAACTGAATGTTATTTGATTATTTTGACACCTTTGATATTTTTGAGATCTTTCGACCCTGGTTGGAATAATCACAGGATTTTTTATTCCACGAATGTAATTTTGTCTGGCACTAGATGATCCAGTGAACTTAGTATCACACTAACATAAATATATAATAACATAAATATACAATACCAATTTATTCAATTATTTATAATTCTACATAAAAATTGATGTAACCAAAATGATAAAAGAAAAGCCATAAATAATTATAAACATAAAAAATAATGTAAATGTTGTAATTAAATATTAATAGTTAATACTATACGTTCAAAGTACTTCATGATTTCGTAATTGAAACGCAGCGTAAACCACAGGCAGTTGTATGACCACGAGTGCGGTTTGACAAAAGCGTAGTGATACAGAGTTTATTTGCATTTAATATTTTTGAGAGTTTATGGAGCCGCGGTACAAGTGGAAAGCTTCGTTATTTTATACGAACATATTATAATGATAATTACGTTTATAAAGAAGGGAATACACCTTTTTTGCGAGGATTTGGTTTAGGTATACATACTCAGATGAAATAATAACGACTTCAAATCCAACAGTTTTCAACTGTTATTTTCCTACGGCAAAGATTTGTATGTTTTTGGTAGGTTATGGGTTCTGCGCTTAATTCTGCGTCATCGTCATGGTAATGTTATGAAATTATTTGTTGTAATGTTATGTAATTATATTTTCATTTCTTTCGGTAGTTTATAGAAATTTCGAATGAAAGCATTAAGTAAATGTTATAAAACCAACGGTAATGATGCTATGAAAAATTATTTTAAAAACATAATATATTTTATTTTTCTCATTATACGTGAAAAGACTTTGAAACAATCAGAATATAGTCGGAAGAGAGTCGGAAGTAAAAAATATCTAGGTATATTCTCTTTACTCAAACCTGCATTTGACAGATATAGCCACAGATGTCATATCGATTTATAGAAAATGATTGAATCTGTACGTATAAAAAATGCTGTTCGTTTGTATCGCCCAAACTCAAGAATGGTTGGACTGATTTTGATCTTGAAGTATGTAAATGTGGGAGTAAAGTGGAGGGTATATACATAGAGCCATGATATCTACTAAGTAGAAACGGTAAATATTTTTTAAAAAATATTAAAATAAATTAATAATTAAAAAGCTTTTAAATTTACTTGCCCAACAAAACGCTATAGTTTCATAAATCAACAAAACAATAGCAAATAAAAATAAAATATCACTGAACACGATCGTACACAAAACAAATGAATTTTAGTAAAAATAAATTTAATTACATTAATTTGATACAAATTCTTGGAAGCGAATGTATTTTTGACAGCAGGAATTTATCGGAAGTTATTTGTAATATTATGGCTGCGATTTCTATTTCGTTATTATATAAATAATTGTTGTTGTTGAAATGCAATAGATGTTAAGTACCGACAAGAGCATGTTATTTATTATTTCAAATATTCTGGTTAACATGAAACGAGGTATCAAAGCTTCATTTATGTTTTTAATATTAATTTTTATTCGGTATCGGTGTTTAGTAGTAGTTAGAAATATTTGTGATTTCTACTTTGTAGAGAATTATTCCGTAAATAAATGTTATGTTAGTTCTTATTTATTAATTTCCATGACCTTTCAATAACCTTTCATTATATCTATTTATTTATGCCGTGGGAAGGGAAACTGAATCCTTATTTAATATTAAATTGCGAATGTTTATTAATCATAGAAAGGGCAAAAGTTAAGTTTGCGATCTGGCGTTATGTATTTATTATGTAGATATTTTAGGGATACACAGAATATACGATGAATTTATCGATTTGAATGGATTTCAATACATTTTTAGAGCGCTTAGGACTCAGTGGTTTCCTAACCCCTAACTTTTGTAGTTAGGAAACTTCAATCTCGTATATTATGGTCTGAAACCCACATACATGGCTTGATATATCACTGCTTAGGAAAAATAGTATGTTGATATTTGAAATATTTTGTAAATATGTTTTATACAAACCTAGGATACAATTTTTTGCCAGATTTAGAACACACTTATATAAATGAAAGGAATTTGAAATATTGAGCCAAAAATTTGAAAACTGTAAATTGTGTTGTAGGTATAGATTTGGGTGCTAATTATTTTAATAAATAAAAAAAATCAATTGATGTTTATGGACTGATTTATTTGAACTAAATAGGATGAGTAGTACCTATGTAGTTGTGTATTTTATATTTAAAACAAATGAATACTAAATATGTTATAACGATAATATTAGCTTACAGTGTATATTTATTATTTAACCTAAACATAATCAGAATTTGTTTTTTCAAAATTATGTTATAACAACAAAGATGGGGTTGAGTTTAATTGTTGTTGTTACTTCTCTGTTTATTATATTAAAGTTTGTAATCAATACAGTTTGGAATTTATGGCTTATTGATGTTTTCTAATATAAGGTTATTTAAATCTCTCCATTTTATTTTATAAATAAGAAAAATGTTTATTTTATAAATCCAACTAAATCTCAACAGTAGTTTTACATAAGAGAAGTAACAAATATTGTTTATAACAAGTCTTTGAATATATACTTAATATTGTAAAGCTGAAGAGTTTGTTTGTTTGTTTGAACGCGCTTATCTCGGGATTTGTACTGGTCCGATTTGAAAAATTCTTTCGGTGTTAGATAGCTCATTTATCGAGGCAGGCTATATATATCATCACGCTAAGACCAACAGGAGCGGAGCACTGCGGGTAAAACCACAGAGCACAGCTAGTTATTTATAATCAATTACAACAAGACTATGATTATTGATAATCTTGAATAACATGCATCATTATCCGACAGACTCTTTAGCTTCTGCTTAGAATTCCAATGCACAACGACGTTTGCTCCTAAGCAGAACTGTTCAGTACTCTTTAAAATGGTCTATATTTGAACATTTGTTGCAGACGAGCCTGGTTTCAGCGGACCGATAGAAAACGTGACTGCACCGCTGGGTCGCGAGGCGATCTTAGCGTGCAGCGTGCATAACCTCTCCACGTACAAGGTACTATTATTCTTTGTATTGTTCCCGGTAGACTGTGACTGGCATATCTATAGCATTACAAATTCAACTATCGCATTCCATTTTCAATTTGCTGAATGTTGGTAACTGTTTGTATTTTGGAGATGCCACGAGATTCGCTGTTAGAATGTTGGTAGTGAAAACTGTTTGTGAGATGCTTAAGCTTTTGATTGCCTAACAGGGTAACTACATAATATGTTTGTCAGACATCGTCAGCTTTCTACTGGTTTAGGCTGAAAACCCCCACGATAGTTGCTATGTGGTAGTCAAAGTAGTTTGGAAGTAAAAACTTCTTTAGTTGAACACTTTCTGATGGGGAAAAATGTTATAGAGTTCAGAATTTAAATAGTACTAAGTTTTCAATTCTATAGACAATCCTATGACTGCTTACTTTTTTGGTTACTTATGTACATGTTTAATTATATACATGGCACTGGCTTATTTGATTAATTTGTTTTAATATATTTAACTTGTTTTTAACCATTAAATGTGAATATTTATGATAAATAATTGGATTCCCTCTAATTTGATTTAAAACGTGTAGCTTTCACACATAATGTATGCTGGTTAAAATACGAAAAATGTATGCTGATAATATTTGGATTCCATGATACGCGTTTAATAATTAAAAACAGCCTTTTGTTGTTAATCTGCTGATTTTTGTAGGAAAAAATTAAAATAAGATGTTTGTACGTAAAATTTAATTTATTATTAATAAATACATATTTTCCCGTAGAACCCGAATTTAAAAATAAATCTATCAATGCAAGCTGTAATCTCTGTTAATTAAATAAGACCCATAGAGCTAGTAGTCTCGCGAAGCAATGTTGATGTGGGCATTTATGGCTTAAATTTTTTAACATCCTTCTTTTTTTAGGCTGTTTAATTTCGATAGTCAACGAAGAGTATCAGGCTTAATGTAGCTTAAATTATTAAATATGTTTAATAACTCATGTAACATAAAACCGAAACGTATTCTATTATTATTCTACTGACAAAAATGTGTTATGCACATTAATATTACCATGAATGCAGTTGGCATTCTGATGAATACTAAAATAATTTAACAGACATTAAAATTAGCTAGTGTTACATTCGTACATGTTACACAAATATTGTCAGTATGCGCATTGTTTGCGAAATGAAAATTTGCCTAATATTTCATATTATTATGATAATATAATTATTTTATGGTAACATTCCTCAAAGTAAAGCTCAGTAGCAGTGGTGGCTCAGTGGTAAGATCACGGACTCTAAATCGATAAGTCCAGGGCTCGAGACCAGGCGAGCGTGAAGGAAATAAATTGATTTTTCAATTTACCTGTCCATGTTGAAAGATCACTACTGCTCGAACGGTGAAGGAAAACATCGTGAGGAAACCGACATGTCGAAGAATCAAAAGTTCGACGACATGCGACAACCGCCAACCCGCACTTGGCCAGAGTGGTGGATTATGGCCTGCCCCCTCATAGGAGGCCCGTGTCCCAGCAGCGGGAATATATAAGGGCTGATGATGATGATGATGTAAATTCCCCAAAAAGATAGGTACAGGCTCATGTGTTGCATCTAGATTCTAGACATTATGGAAATCCTATTATAATATTATAAATGTGAAAGTTTGTATGGATGTTTGTTACTCTTTCACGTAAAAACTACTGAACCGATTACAATGAAATTTAGCACACATACAGAGGGTAACTTGGATTAACACATAGGATAGGTTTTATATCGGAAATCCCACGGGAACGGGAACTATGCGGGTTTATCTTTGAAATTGCGGGCGAAGCCGCGGGCGGAAAGCTAGTAGCGTAATATTTATTGGATATGGAAAACTCCGCAGATCATCGTCATTTTTTATCTTTGGTTATGATCAGAACTGAGTAAAATGTAGGCTGCATCTTACCTATTTTCTATAAAAGCTAGTTTCTGAGAATAAAGTTATTAGGTCCTTATTGCTGAAGACCACTGCATTTTACAATCTCGAAAGAATTTATGATTTTTATTCCTTCGTTATATATTATTTTTTAGGTACTTAATCATTTTCTTTCGAAATAAAGAAATTCTTTCTTTATTTACAAATTTATTATTTCTAATATTGCCAGTGTTTACGTAGGTTATGGTGATTACATCATTAGATCCGATGACCCACATGCTAGTTTTTCTTGGCAAAAAAAAAATAAATAGTTGAACTTATTTAAGTAAACACACGCTATTTAAAATATTGCTCAATTCAATGAATAAGAATTGATTTAAAATTATTTCTGCCTGAAGCCGACATGTGCATTGTTTTATTTATGTGGTTACGTTTAATTTATTATTATTATTTGTTACTAAAGCAAATAAGTTGCTTCTCAATTAAAAGTAACGTAAATAAAATTTTGTTTTAGATATAGGTAAGTATTTTAGACACACTTATAAGCAGTAATTTTAAGAATAGATATAAACTGCGACGCTTTAAGATATACCTACTTAGGTATCTAATTTTTTCCAAAAGTTGGTATGCTTTAAGTCTTATTATTTACATAAACGACGTGACATTAAAGAATTTTCCCTAATAATTAAATTAACAAAATTTAAAGTTATAAACAGTAAAATTTATCTCATTCTTGGCATTCACGCTCGCTGTAAAATGTAACGAAATAAAATTCTTTAAATTATAGTTAAATATTTCATTTGAAAATATTAAAGCAGTTGATCGAATTTTACGAACAGCTAAATTTTAGTTTCATTTACGCTGCATAAAATATTGTTTTTTTATCAAATTAATGTTATTGTGTACATAGAAATTATTGTTGATATGTTTTACTGTTTTTGCACTTTTTTATTGTGGACATTTTAATCTTCTCTTTGAAGATTTGTATAAACTTGTCGAAGTAATAAGTAACATATACACAAATAAGCAAGTATAGGTATAATTGTATTATATACGACATAAATATGCGTTATATACGCATATTTATGTAGTATATAACAAGACTTAATTAACCAGTTCTGCTAGGGTAAATAGACATTGCTTTCATAAATTAATTGCACAAACAGTAATTTATAATAACAATGAATACATCCATAAATCAAAATACATATAAAATTACGAAAAATCCGTCACTACAACCAAAAGGAAACAGTAGGTATAAAGCTGCATCTTTGTCCAATAAAAGCACTTAAGATTCTGCATCTTAAAGTATTCTAACTACACCCTCCGGAATCACTCGTGCCGAGGTTTTAAACAACGTGTTGAACGCTAAAGTATACAGATTATGTGCATATAAACTACTTGAAACTTGAGCAGTTGTTAACTTTGGAAAGATTGCAAAGCTAAAGCATCGCGTTACTATAGTCACTGATTTATCTTGATATTT
>CAJQZN010038872.1:0-15397 GCA_907164685.1 Colias eurytheme | reverse complement strand
AAGGGTTCCGTTTTTGCCATTTTGGCTACGGAACCCTAAAAAGGATAAGCTACACTATATTACCTCTCCACCTTTGGTTCCACTTTAGGTTTAAATGTATCGGGAACATTTTCAGGATGTTCCTTCGGTATTTGGAACACTGTCACCTGTCCTGCCGCATTGCCTGCTCCCACCATGTAGTCCACTGTACTCACTATCTTTACAAATGTTATTGGTGATGTGGAGGCCTGAAATAAATATTTATTAGTAAACTAGCTGAGCCGCGCGGTTTCACCCGCATTGCTCTGCTCCTGTTGGTCTTAGAGTGATGATATATAGCCTAAAGCCTTCCTCGATAAATGGGCTATCTAACATCGAAAGAATTTTTCAAATCGGACCAGTAGTTCCGGAGATTTGCGTGTTCAAACCAACAAACTCTTCAGCTTTATCATATTAGTATAGATAACATCTTAAAATGAAACAATCATTTTAAAATATTTTTTTTGATACAGGTGGTTGAGATTAAAGTTAGATAGATTACTTATATAGTATGTTGTTCTATATAAAAACAATTTAACAGGTACCAAGGAAGTTATAGCATAATATCACAATGCATTTCTGAACATAGAACTTTTATAGATATGTATAAGAAAAATGTGAAATAAGGAATTAAATTTTCAAGATACATATGTCAATAAACACCGAATCGTAAAGTAGAAAATAATGAAAATTGTTCTTGTAAACTTTTTATATTATGACCCATATTGTAGGACTACCTTTGGGCCGTTGGATTGAGTTCTACTTAGCTATGCAATTTATTCACCATAGCTCTTGTGCATATTCAATATTCATTATTGTTGATTCTCTAACAATTGTATTCAATACACAATATATATACTTGCAATTCAACATCAGTATGTACGGACTATATTTGGCGACTTAATAATACTTTTATGGTTTGCTTTAAACAAACTATATTTCATATAATATAAATAGTTTTGAAAACATTCTCGAAATTTAGTTAAACTAAACAGTTCCAGAATTTTCTTAATGATCTGAAGCCTAATATGATCACAACAATACTGCTAATTTAACAAATTGGTTTAAATCCAAAATCTTGCGAAATAATTTATTTACAAGTGTTACAAGGTGACCGAAAACTTAGTAGGAAGTAGGTATATTTAGTATTTACCTCGCATCTGAGTCGCTGTATGTTGCCTTTTTTCCTATCATACCAGTACACTAAGCCCACATTCGTCCCCAAGGCTATATATTCACTTACAGCATCAACACAAGTCAAGCACAGTTCATTAGAAAATATGCCAGTCTGTATCTTTGGAGGTATAAGATTCAAAATATGGGAACAAGGAGTCCATTCTCTCACGAAACCCTCTTCTGCTCCACTTGATACTTCCATTTTGTTTTTGTTTTTACAATCAATTCAGTCTGTCGTGGTTAAAATATATTTTTGTTAAACAATGCATTTCTTTTGAAAGTATTTGCGTAAATATTTTCAATATTTTTATGTTATTATGTGACAGCAGCTGCAGTCAGCAGTAGTGAAGAAAATCAAGATTGACACTGGAAATTGGAATGTTGGCAGCAAGCAAGGGAAATGTAAAAGTCAAAAGTGACATTATGTAATACGAGATGTAATAGTAATTACACAGATAAGTAAAGAACATGTCCAAAAATATATGAACCAAAAACCCAGGCTGTTTTCCAATTACAGAGCATAATGCGTCTCAGTGCCGCACAATGCCGAATTATGCTGATGCTTAATTGGAACATGAAACGCACCAGCAGGTTAATTAGTAATTGGTTGAAAAATATTTACGGTTAATTTAAGTAATTTGGATTTTGATTATTTCATTAACATTTTTATCAATGTTTGTACCTTCATCCATACTTGTATTTAATTTTTTTAACACAATTTGAATTAACTTTGATTATTTCGAAAAAACTACAATAAAACGAAAGCTTTAAATTTTTTTCCAACAATTAATAATTGTACTAACGATAAATCGATTGCACGCATCAATTCACGCGCATTACTTTAGATTACCATTACCAATATGGTTGGCACGTTGGCACCAACCGAATCGGAGCGTCTGTAGATGCTTGTGCGAAGCGTTGCTGTAGTTGGAACATTCAACGTTAAGCATTATGCCGCATAAGAGCGTTTTCACATTATCCGATCCGATATCGGATATCGGACGCCGATAGCCGATATCCGATATCGGATACAATTTGCCCTTTCACATTGTCCGATAAAATCGTTCCGATATCATCATGAGTGTTACCAGAAATTTTTAGAGAAAACTAAACTAAATTGCCAGTTGATAAAAAAAGGTATAATTAAAAAAAATCAAATGTTATAAATCATAGTTGTACATGTACATTAAAAATAACTACGAAAAAGAAAAACAACTTCAAAAAAGAAAAGTAAAATGTAAAAAAAGATTTGATATCACAAATTACTGCATATTATTTAGATGTGCTATTTACTAAATAGTTTTGATATCGGTCATTTGTATAACATGGTTAACACATTATAAATTAAATAAATTTATATCAATACCTACTACAACCTAGTATTAGTTAATAGTTTTAGTAATACATATTAGTAAATACCTTTCAAAATCTTTTAAATGTATTTTTAGCAAGACGTACCTAGTCATTTAGTCATTTTTTCACTACATACATTTATAAAAGTTCATGTAGTACCTATGATAAATTTATTAAGTGATACAATCTTTGTTCACATTTTCTTTTCTTTTTCTTATTACACTGTAATATCCTAAAATAATATTGTCACTCGTTCAAATATATTTGTAATATGATTGTGGTAATTTCCTGTAAGTAAAGATACATAAATTATTTTATTCTCATAAACAATTATTTTAGAATTAAGAGTTTTCAAACTTTGTATTCTTTGTTGTAAATTCAAAATAAAAATAAAATCGGTGTGAAATCTCTTCCTTTTTTTGAAGTCGGTTAAAAACAAAGCACTCAATGACAACAATACAATAAACAGCACAACCAAAATCCGAGTAGGAGGAGGAGCGAGGCAGAATGAGATAAAATAAAGATGATAGACACTAATGTTTTCGAAGATAGATATTTGAATTTAAGAACGCATTCAGCCAATTGCCGTATATTTTAATACGGCAAATAAAAATACCTGCCGTATAAATCGTATTTTAAATGCCTATAAATACTAAAATGTGTGTTTTCTTAATAAAAAAAAAGGTTTCTTTTAATAGAAAGGGTTTTAGGTTAAAAGCAAATAATTTTTTTAAAGATTGAGCATCCTATAAGACTGAAAATACACAAACTAGTGCTTTTTTGCTGTTGGTATACTGCCTTTTCGAAAATTGAGTTGGCAACACTGAACATTATCGTCCGATAGCCACTGGGAATATCGGTGTCGGCTCCGATATCCGATATCGGACCGGACAATGTGAAAGACAGGCACATATTTCATACATTTTACTTCCCTCCGATATCGGATATCGGCTATCGGCTTCCGATATCCGATATCGGATCGGATAATGTGAAAACGCTCTAATGCGCTCTAGTGCTGTAATTGGAAAACACGGATTATGTAGTCAAACGTATTTGAGATTTTAAAATCTAGCTACATGAGCCACTTAATTTAAATATTTGATAACCGTAATAAAAAAATATCCTTTAATTTAATATAAAAAATACATTTTACACGTAGTATATATTAACTCAAAATGCCTTTACACAGTTTTTTTTTATTTACTAAAGATCAACCACAAGGAAATAGGCACGTAATCAGTTTTGAAACAGTTTTACCAACATAAGAACGCAAAGTGCTTATCGACGTTTCGGCGTATTCAGTATTGTACATTTGTCATTTTCTTGTCAAAGTGAGACCGTGGATGTAGAGATAGACGATAACTCAGTACTTACTTAATTAAATAATTACTTAAAATGGCAGAATCCGTAACAGAAATCCCGATAAATTTGGAGGAGAGTGTGAAGGAGACGATACAAAATGTAACAGATAAAGCACCATCAAGTATTGAAGGAGTAGCGATTGCGTACTTAAGTTTGGTGATAATGGCTGTTTTACCCATATTTTTCGGATCTTTTCGATCAGTGAAATACTTAAAAGAGCAAAAAGTAAGTAAATAACATATTAAAGAATGCATCAGACACTTGGCTATAAGAATTTCATGAATACCTTTCATTATTGTATGCGATTGGCGATTTATATTATTGTCATCGTGGCATTCACGAGCTCTTATACATGAATGATTTACTAATATTAAATTCTATAATAGTGGTGTAATATCTTGATCAAAAAATATGAATTGTTTTTATTTTTATTAAAAATTATTTTCAAAACTAATTTTTCATATCTGTCATCTTTTGGTCTTAGACATAAAAGCATACATAGCTAACATAATATACTTAATATTTTGTATATACATATTAACAAAGTCAACAAATCTCACTCTTATAGCTTCCACCAATAAATAAGCTTACACATAAAATAAACCTGAATTTATTGTAAAAACAAGTCATGAAATGAAAATCACAACATGGATCGTAAGATACACTTTACAATTGTTGACATTTAATACCTTAAAAGTTTATTTCTATTTGTATTTTCAACACTGAAAATATTATGTATCTAAAAATTGGTTCTGGCCTTGGCTATAGTAACTGTGGACTGGAGAACAGTATTAAAAAATCAATATTATTCATTATGTTAATAACTCAGGCCCCCGCAATCACATAATCACAATAGAAAATCTATTGTGTCGTGGACCGATAGGGCCATTCAGGGCTCAATGGGTTAAAAATACAGTAAAAGTTCTTTATTCACAGGTAATAGCACAGAATATATAATAGTACTACATACATAAGGTTTACTCCCGAACAAAAGTCAACTTTAGGCATAAATTATAGCTATAATAGCTCAGGGTTGGTACTCGCCGCCGATTTATCATAGGTACGCAAACACACGTCACGCGACCGACGAGGACGCAGTGAGCGCGCGGGCGGCGAGTGGCAGGCAACCGGCGCTCGACTGCCAACTCAGTCGGCAACGACACGAAACATACCTTGACATCGGAGAAAAACCCCCCTGGTAATAGGTTCTGTAAATGTGCTGCAAATAGAAAAACCATGAATATGGAATAAACAACGAAATATCAAGCAAATACACAAAGAAATCAGTTTAATTGAAGTTTTTTGACTATACATATTTATTAATTACTATTTAAATAGGTAATATCTTTAATCTACAAATAACCAATTTTAGGCCGTGAATATAGGAATTAGGTCACATTTTTTAAAAGCACCGAATAAGGAGCTTTAACTGTAATATAAAATATTTTTTTAGGAATCTGGTGAGCGACCCGAGACAATGTCCAACAGGGATGCACTTATGTTCCCACTGGTCGCTTCATGTGCGCTCTTTGGCCTCTATATTTTCTTCCAATTCTTCTCCAAGGAGTACATCAACCTTCTATTAACAGGATACTTCTTCTTCCTTGGAGTGCTGGCCCTTAGCCACCTTCTCAGGTGAGTTTTTATAATCTTATTCAAAGATAAAATAATATCTATCTCATTAATATTAAATTAAAACTATTTGTTCATTGAATTATTAATAAAATACATCATTTAAACAGCATTTAACAAATATAGGGAGCTGTCATTTTTCCATGAAAAGTGTACATATTAAATCATTTAAATACATATATAATTTACGTCTATATTCTGAAATTAATGAAAAAACACATACTCATGTTCTTTATAATTTAAAATGATGTTTTGCTTTCAAAGCCCGCAAATGTCATTTGGCTATTTGAAGTGAGTACAGTTTATGTTTGTAATATAAGTGTATATTGTAAACATTTAAATTGAGTCATATAAAATCAAACCTGGCAATCTCCATTCCGTCGAATTGTTAGGGAAATAGAAAAATGATATAAAAAATATCATGAATGTATTAGTAATGTTATTCCTAGTTATTTCAATGAACAGTTCTAATGTTAACTATTATTGATCACTTATTGTAGACATTTACTTGAAAAACCTGTCATAAAATGCACAAAATGTTTGGAGATTGCCGTTTTTGTTCTGCTTTCAAGGACACTGCCGTTTTTGATCTGATTACCTCTGGAGAAAGCCAATTTTGTTATGGCTTCCAGTCTGTACCTCCATAGACTACACCAACCAATTATTTTGATACTTTAAAAGTGGAATATAAAAATATGCAAATTATGTCAGAAATTATTTATTTTAATTAATCATAGGTAAACTAACTTATATTCTAAGATTATGATCTTCTTCTTGTGGTTCACAAACGATGTTATCTGATGAACTTCTGTTTTCTTCAACTTCCGAGTTTTGAGCAAATATGGTTTTATAAAAAATCAGCCCCTCCACTTGAGCAGGAATGCATCTTGAGTTTCCTTGTCTTTGTATTTATAAAAAGATGCGTGAAAAGCTTGCAAATCTCGTAAAGTCAGTGTGTCGCACTGATATGCATTTTTATTATGTTTACATTGTGGTTTAGTCGGTAAGGTCCGCGGAGAGTAACTGAAACAAAATTAGATGAGAATCTGTTAAAATTTACTACAAAACATTGAAAATAAAGTAAATTAGTTAATTAAACTAAATTAAAAAACTCCCGAGTAATGATTCAGTTTATATAAAAAATTCGCATCCACTATTAACCAAAATAGGGTACCAACCTACACTAACAAAAATTAACTTGTGTTAGTCCTGATGTATAATCGAAGTTTCAGCCATAGTCGTTACGGAGATGAACACGGACAAACCTACTCTCTCATTTACTTACAAAACTTTCGCTCATTTTAAAAAGTATCAAAACGGGTTAATCATTGCATACTTACCGGGCTGTTTTTGCCAAATTTTTCTTCCACTTTTCTGGCTCAGCTTTACGTTTTCTCGTATGTTTGGAAGTACAGGGCGATGCTGTCTACTCCATAATAAGATATGCTTAGGCTGATTTTATAGATAACTAGTGAAAAACAGTTCAAATCATTAAAATACCACAACACAATACACGACAAGACCGTCCGCGTCACCATACAAACCATACTACAATGGCGTCCACATGCCGTGCTCTGATTGGCTGTCTTGGAGAATGCCAACATTGAAACGCATGACGTTGGAGATTGCCATGTTTGTATTAGAATCATACTTTTGGAAGCTTATTTCTATGGGACATTGCCGACTTTGCTGTGCTATGGTGTTTTCAGTAGAGAGATAATCACAGACAAAAAAATCCTGCATTGACAGTTCAATTTTGACAAAATATGGAGATTGCCGTGTTTGTTTTTAGATGCCTCAATTATTTTATTTTGTCTGTCAGTGGCAGCAGTTGATGAATGTACAGCATCATTTTTTGTTCATTCATTTACCATAATCCTATTTAAATCAACAATAACATAAATAATTGCTGTATTTCATTTATGTATGATGATATCTTTAATCTTGCAACAATTTGCGAAATTTCATATTTTTCTCATAAACTTTGTTAAGAATTTTTTTGTATGGCAATATTATCAAACAATTTTCTGTAGTGTCTTAAAAAAAGTTGCTGTACAATCCTCAATATTTTTCTCTGTTGGACCATGATTTATGTAATAATAATAAGTCAGAAGAAGTATTGAAATGGAATAAAACCAATGCCACCATCAAATGACCAAATTTACGAGGATAATCAAAATATAATTTTATATTATGGCCCTCTATAGTTCTAAACAGATCCCCTTATGAGTCATGTGACCATCAGTTTTTCGATTCAAGCCAGTAGTATTATATTATGTTTATGTATTGCCATTTACCTGAAACTAATTTCCATCATGTTCACAAATTTTCCACACAGCAACCATAACTAATTACTTCAGTTTCATTCACTATTATTAGTGAACTTAAATATTTATTTTTTCATTTGTTGTACCATACTATTTAGTATTTAACATTGAAATACAAGATAGAGAAAATTCAAAATACGATTGGCTGCCTTGCCTAAATGTATGAAATACTAGCTTTCCGCCGGCGGCTCCGCCCGCGGTTTCAAAGAAAAACTCGCATAGTTCCCGTTCCCGTGAAATTTCCGGGATAAAACCTATCCTATATTACTCGTGGATAGTAGAATTTTTAAAATCGGTAAAGTAGTTTATGAGCCTATTCATTACAATCAAACAGACAAAGTTTTCCTCTCTCTTATAATATTAGTGTAGATGAATGAAAAGCAGCTGGCTGTATATAAAAAATAATGATATTTTCTTACATAATTTATCTTATAAATCTATAAAGAATAGAACAAATCGGTCACAGGGGGGGATTCGAACCCGCGTCCTTCACGCCAATCCGGGGCGGACGCTTGACTGATTCAGCCATATAATATACATTAATCTTGCATACAATAGATTTTTTGTGTTTTACAGCCTTAAAATAAATGTTTTAAAATTTTAAGATCATAATTAAGGGAGATTTGAACCCTTCTTTTTTAGTTAAATGCATAAACAAATTTTTTGAATGGAACAATACGACGAAAAGACGCGTGTTCGCCGTTCGAATGTCCCTTCATGACAAACAAAATCTGTGTTCTTTTTATGTATTGAATTGAATTTTGTATTGAATGAAAATTTGGCAAATAGTCAATAAAAATTTTCTTCTACAGCCCCATAGTAGCCGTGATGATGCCAGCATCGGTACCCAAAGTGCCGTACCACATTCTCTTTACCCGCGGCGATCGTGACGTCGTCAACTATAAGTTCACGTCCTATGACGTCATCTGTCTGCTTATTTCCTTCGTTTTCGGCATCTGGTATTTGCATAAGAAGGTAAGTTTGTAAATAATTTTTTTGTGTGTGGATTTTCAGATCATGAATATATAAACAGAAATAGTTTCTTTATTTTTTTTATTTGATACCCACTTTTTCCTTGATAAACCTATTACATATATGGCGTAGTGATAACATAATATAAGGAAAAAGAAATACATAATAAATATATTTTTGCTTGGTACCAATTCAAGGATAGCAATTCCAATAAAAATAAATTATAAAAAAAAATATTGTAAGTAAAATAAAAAATAATACAGCAACTTGTAAATCTCAAATACAGATTATAAAGTTTAGTATTTTTTAGCTAGAATATAATTTTATGTATGTTATTAAATAGGCATGTCTGCTTTTCTTAATTTTTGAATTGAAACTTTACGCGCGTCAGGAGTAAAATTTCAAGGTTGCGTCATGGCAATACGAACACATCATGGAGTAAGGCGACGATTTTGGTATATTTGAATCTTGCCAAAGAAGTTTCACTTCTGACACGTGTGCTCGGCACACACGCTCTTTTTAAATATGTATGCTTTAAATATTTCTCTTTTCAGCACTGGATCGCCAACAATCTCTTCGGTATTGCATTTGCGATCAACGGCGTGGAACTATTGCAACTTAACAATGTAGTGACTGGCTGTATCCTCCTCTCGGGGTTGTTCTTGTATGACATCTTTTGGGTGTTCGGAACTAATGTGATGGTCACTGTCGCCAAGTCCTTTGAAGCGCCTATTAAACGTATGTATATGATTTGTCACGTTTATTGTTACATATGTTTATTTATAAAAATGTGGAAGAAACAACAATTAGTAGATTATTAAAGTTAAAAATTAGAACATAAAGTTGTTTAGTGTATATTTGTACCTAGTGTACTGATTTACTGTGTTAATGTCTCTTATGTGCGGTTTGTTCTTTGTTTTTTTTGTCAAAACACAGAAAAATATTTTGTTTTTGGGGTGTAAAAATATGATATTGTGGTCTATGGAGAGGTATAAAATACTCTATGGTATCATGCAAAATAGACAAAGTTGAGTTGCTAAAAAAATTTTTAGTTTTCTTACTGTTAGTCTGTGACCATATACATATCTTTATCTATGTTCACTAAAATGTATTGTTTTACATGTTATACATTTAAGGGCCGATTTTTCAATCCTTGGTTAAAATTTATCCGTCCACCGTTTGTACACATTATTTCCTATTAGCTGTACTTTGTGTGTCTCTATTTATTTTGTGTGTGCAATAAATAATTAAATAAATAAAATAATAAATAAATATTACACAAACATTTTAAAATGTCACCTGTAAACTGTCATATACGGGCAATAGAAAACATTTTTAAAATGGTAGTTTAATACGTTATTCAATGAATAAGTTTTAACCAAGGATTGAAAAATCAGCCCTAAGACATTATAGATTAAGAAGTTATGAATATTGGCTAAGATATATCCATTTTTTGCAGTGGTATTCCCACAAGACCTGCTCACCAACGGTCTGAACGCAAGCAACTTTGCCATGCTCGGTTTGGGAGACATTGTAGTGCCCGGCATCTTCATTGCTTTGTTACTTCGCTTTGACAAGAGCCTGCAACGTAACTCTGAGTTCTATTTCAGGTAACTTTTTCTTGTATTGTAGTGTTTTTGGTTATTAATGTGTGTTTTGTTGAGATGTTTTTTTCTTGAAAAGTTTGTTTTGTAAATATGTATTTATAAATGCCTTATTCGGCCAGTACAGGGTGCCCCAAAATGGGTCGCGAATGAATTTTTTTTTATTGAGTTCTCATTCTGATAGTGAAATAATGTTACAGTTCTTTCCACGGATGGTTTGATAATCAATTTATATTATTAAATTTAATTGTTTTGTGAATTTACAAAATTGTTATTGACGAAAAAAAATTTTTTTTATGATAATATTGATTTAGAAAGTGCTGATAATAACGATGACTATCCCGTAGGGCGACGTTCGCGGCGTACGTGGTGGGTCTGCTGGCCACGATCCTGGTGATGCACGTGTTCAAGCACGCGCAGCCGGCGCTGCTGTACCTGGTGCCGGCCTGCCTCGGCACCCCGCTCGCGCTCGCGCTGCTCCGCGGCGACATCAACGCGCTGTTCAAGTGAGCATCCTGTACACTGTAGCCGCTGCTGTACACTGTAGCCGCTGCTGTATACTGTAGCCGCTGCTGTATACTGTAGCCGCTGCTGTATACTGTAGCCGCTGCTGTATACTGTAGCCGCTGCTGTATACTGTAGCCGCTGCACTCGTGACAAACTGCAACGGGATTCACGAGCTCAGCTATATTGCAGCTTTCTGACATCCATTTGCATCACTCTGTCTCAACAGCTTTCTTTAAAGTAATAGTGCGAGGCTTCAAGCGTACCTTTTTTATTTTTCGGCAATTTTTTTCTCTTGTCAACTTTGTATTAAATTGATTCGTTTCTATAACACATCTTTTAAAATGGATTGTTCGAATAACAATTTATGAAGTGAAAATTGTTTAGGCGCGTTGAGATTAAATTTCAAGGTCGCGTCATGGAGTAAGGCGACGATTTTTGTATCTTTGAATCTTGCAAAAAAGTTTCACTTCTGACACGTATGCTCGGCACACACGCTTTTTTTTATGACATTCATATTCATGTCTTAAGCAAAAAATTAAATATTCTGTTTCAGTTATGAAGACCAGCCGGCAATAGAGGAGAAAGCTGACGCGAGTAAATCGAAGAAATCGGATTAAAAATTGATTTAAAATTCAACCTAAGCACAAATTTACAGCACACCATGATATAGTACATAGCGAGGGACCAGGGTTGCTCGGATTTTGGTATTCTTCGAAAATTTTGAGACTGTTTATTATGGAAGTCGTCGGAAAAAATGTCAACTTGGTTACAAAAAATGTTAAACAATGTCAAACTTTGATCGCTGCATGTCAAGATTTGGAATGACGGAAAGCGCTGTTCGCATGTCGAGATATATTAAAAAAAATAAAAATGTCATGTAAAAATGTCAAATCTATAAAAAAAACTAGCTGATAAGAGGTTTAAAAATGTTCTTTGTATATCAGTGTAAAGTGCGACGCTATGTTGTGCAACTCATTCTTATGTGTAACTTATTCTATGTGATAGAAATAAGTAATATTAGTCCCTAAGGTTATATACAACCTTCAGTTAATTAAAATGTGGCGCAACGTTGCTCTACATGTAGCGTAACATACATTTATAGATATAAAGTATAAACCACAAAATAATGTGGCTTTTTGTGCTAATGTTGGTGTTTTCTCATTATATTCTCAGCTTTAATATTTGAGACGTATTTCCTTGACTTTCAAAATGAAACTTTTTGGTGATTTGGACTTCCATACCTGTATCTTCCAGGGGTATTGTATTTTCGCATAATGATTAGGTAAAACGCATTATACATATTAATATATTTTGAATGGCTTGTGTCTGTCCCTCCCTTAAATCAAATCGTTGTAAATATATTTTCGTAGGCAAATTGCGTGGATAAGTTATTTTTGTTATGTTTTTTTCATTTATCAGAATTTACGAAAATTATCATCTCTCTATTTTGTAAGGATTCCTTCGTTAATATTATTTGCATAATTTTTTATTGTATGTATGTAATGGCCGTAATTTATTAGTCGTTTGTTGGCAGTGTACGAATATTCGTGAATAATTCGTATAAGTATTTAAAATAAAACTATATTCATATTATACGCAAATTTTCATACAATTTTGGTGTAATTATTATATTAAAGATATAATATTTAGGTTTTCAAATTTAGTAACTACATACTTAGGTACAGTTTTTAATTCAATTACGATGCCTAGAATGCATTTTTGTCAATTTAATTTATAATTTCTGTTTAACTGGACTGTCTTGAGTTATTTTACTCATTAAATAATAAGGGATAATAAAAAGCTTGTAAAAAAAAGGATTGAATAACATGTTTTGTGCTATGACGTCACAAAATACGAATATTCTACACTGCAAACATAACTTTATTACGTCTTGTAAGTGTGAACTTGTAACGAATTTATGTAACGACGTTCGCCGAAAATGGGCAAAGTAATAAATATTTTGAAAATAATAATTTGCGTTTTATTTTTCAGCCCCGAAAATCCACTTTCATTTAAATAAGAAATGCTTATAAAAATGGAGCTTGGGTTAAAATATTAATTTCAATAACTGATATTTATTGCACGCCTCATAAGCGAAGCGTTGAGGTGGGTACTACTGTCACTTCGCGCAAAACATCTGATTTTTCAAACTTAAAATGTCTTTGGGCAGGGCACATAAGTCGCATGCCGGACGAACTGTGGGCCAAGATAACCACTTTGTGGAGCCCAGGAACACATAGAAGACGTCGCGGCAGGCCGAAGAAGAGATGGCGAGATGAACTTCACCAATTTAAAAATGACTGGTTCTCATTAGGACAAGACCGCGATTCGTGGAAGCGACTTGGAGAGGCCTTTGCCCAGCATTGGGACACGACAGGCTGATATAATAATAAAAAAATAATAATAAAATGTCTTTATGTATCATACATTGCACTTGTAAGATAATACATACACACACATATTAAGAAAAAACACTATTTTTAACGTTCATGATATTTTTGATGTCATTTTTGTTATTTAAACTAGTTAAAAAACAGTTTAAAAAAGTTCTGTCTTGGACGTCCGTGTGTCTGTATGTGCGGATCCTTTTTCTTGTTAACACGATAGCGACCGAAATACTTTACTAATCGAGTCTTTTTTTTTCTCTTACGCTTGAGTATGCTCGGGAATAGAACCCTTTCATTTTTCAGGGTCTGATTCGATGTGGTTTAATTGTTATTAAATAAACAAAAATAATAATTAATAAATATTTATTAAAAAAAAGTATGAGGCGTGCACTTTTGGATTTTCCAAATTATTTTTACCTCTATGATTACATAGTATATGATAAGAGGGTTTACACTACCTAAATTGCCAAACCTATATTACTTGCTCTGTGGCGAAACCTTTATTCAAGGTGAATAAAATAATATTTTACGATTGATTACACATATAGACATGAATAGAAATTGCTATATCAGAACTGTAGAACTGTAGAACGTGAATAGTTTCTCAGTGGGTAGTGAGAAAAATGTAGATTGTGGGATAGTGTATCAAGTAATAAAATGTAAACAAGACAGCGCGGCCTATTATTCTAGTATACTTTAATAAATCATACAAATAAAACATATTGTGTTCAACCTAACATTTCAATTTCGTGAGTGAAATCCACAGAACATATAAAGAGGACCTCTTTATATATTCTGTGGTGAAATCCTTATTAATTTATAAAGCAACTAAAGTGATTTCCAGTGTCCCCTATAATAGTATGGGTATGGGTAGAGGCATTATACACAATATGTTTCATGGACAAGTAGGTGATCAGTCTTCTGTGTCCTGCTAGACCGAGACATTTTTTTTTCATCCATCCCACGGAATCGAACCCAGGAACCGACGATTATAGGATCATGCGTTAAGAGCGTTACTCCCGTTCAACGCGTACCGGCCACAGACATGCCACAGAGCAGGAAATATATGGTATATTACCGGCCGTTACTGAGCGCGAGCACAGTATTACCACAGAATAATAACTAGTAGCTAGCTACAGAAGCTTTTCTTCGTAATGGTTTTTAATGAAATATGTACCTACGCAATTTTATAAACAATAATTATGATTTAATTTAGCTCGCGTTCCAGTCGAAGCACGTATTCATTTACATACCTACCAATTTTTTTTTTGAGAAATTATAGGCCTTAATTCACGGGACAACGGTTCATAATAAGTTTTATGTGGTTATACGTACATATTGAAAGAGACGCGGACTAGGGTATAAAGGCACTACAAGGGGGTAAAAATAAAACAAAATATAGAATAAATTAACGTTTATTACAAACGTTGTCACATAAGCGTCATCACTCATCCGTCTGTTATAAGATTAATATTAATTTACACAAGACATATTTTACAACTTTACATATAAAGCATATATGTAAAGTTTTACATATAAAACATATAAATAATACAAAATTAACATATTCCTTTACATATTAATCAAGCTAAATATTAATACACGCAGTATACATTTTAAATAAATTATACTCTTTCACTCTTAAGCATTTCTTCTTATGATAGAACGAGACAACAGTCTTTAAAAATCTTTACTCTGGTATGTTGTTATTCACAAAACCTAAGCCGTTGCATTCGATGATGTTTTCAGAGCCTTCTGGACGAATTGAGAATTTCACCTGAAATTTTTAACATTTATTATAAACAAATATACTTCAGATTTAGATTAACTAGGAAAAAGAAGTAAAAATACGAAAAAACCCAACTATCTGCTAGAAAAGTACAATCAAAATTGGTTTAGTCGTTTTCAGAGAATAAGGAACAAACAGAACATCAACAGTTGTTTTAGTTACAAGTATACATTAAGGCATTTCAATATTAATATACATAATTATTTACCTTAGCTATAGTTTCAGCTATATGTATAGCGGTCTGTGTGTGCAGTGTGACGTCACCAACTA
>CAJQZN010038869.1:0-15076 GCA_907164685.1 Colias eurytheme | reverse complement strand
CGTATGTCGGCCGACGCGTAGTGCTGCCGCGCGAGCAGCTCGCGGCCCAGTGCGATGCACGCCGCGAAGTTCTCCTCGCGAGCTTCTATCTCCGCTTTTAGCGATTGGTGGTTGTTCATGAGGAGCTCTACGCCGCTCACGTCTCTGGAAACGATAAAGTTAGGTTTTAGAAACGTTATTTTACGAAATGTTCTGACAGATTTGATCAGTAGATTACCACATAATATACATTTTATTTAAAAACTTGCATATTAAATAAAATAAAAAGGATGGTTCTATTGGTTACCTATCTTAATCTCGAATTTTAATATTCCGAATATCATAATCCAGAAAACGTTTGGACATTTTTTCATAACCCCGAATTTTAAAATTTCGAAGTTTTGTTTGCCATATAATCGCAACTCCGAATTTCATTTGCCCATTTCTTTATTTGTGGCAATAGTTTATTTGGAAAATGGTACGATGGGAAACAAAAAAAAGTATTCTGAGAATCTGGTATATTGAGATCTGGATTATGAGAATACGGGAAACAAAAAAATACTTTTTAAAAATCTGGTTTTGGTGCATCTGGAAATTGATTCATCTGGGAAATTAAAAAAGGAATTTTAAAAATTTGTCATTCATTACATCTGTCTTTTAAAAGTTCTAACAACCGTTTTCGGGGTTTTAAGATTCGGGTAATAGAAATTCGAGTTTTTAATAGGTTACCGGTTCTATTACTTTATTGAATAAATATTCTCAATTTTAATAACGTTATAGTTAATTTTTTTTGTATTATACAAACTATTTGAATCAGAATAATAATCATCACTAATTCCCAGAAAATAAAAAAAGACGGGTTACACTCCGGGAGTGCCGGCAGAAGTGAAAACTTGATTATTAACGTTGAGCATATTTGATATTACGTCTTACGCTTTTTCGATCAGGTCACGTGTCCTGACGCGAGTTTAAGATTTTATACCCATTACAGAAAAAGTGCTCAACGCCGCTAAAGAAGTTTTCACTTCAAAACATTGTTGATCTTTTCGTCTATCATATACCATACAAAAGCTGTCCTCACCTGGGCTTCTCCCCCGTGTTCATAGAGCGCACTACATCATCCATCCATATGGTGAGCGTGCGCACCTGACTCAGGAACCGGTAGAGCTGGTCGGCGTCCTCCAGCTTGCCGCGACGCGCCTCGCACGCGGCCTGCAGCGCCAACCACGCGTCCGCCACTTCGCCCGCGCGACGCGTTATCTCGGCGGCTTTCTCGCCCGCGTATGATGCGCCTAAACGCGAGCATTCCGCGTTTATCGCCTCGACCTGATGAACACGCTCGGTTAGGTATCTGCTAACACTAACACTATGAAACTTGCACATTATTAATGCAACATAATAAAATAATACTTTAGCAAAATATGAAAAACAATTATATAAACACACTATTTGAGTATACTAAAAACATTGTGTGTGTATTAGGTACAGGAGCAATAGGAATTTCATTAAATAAACAATCTTATATTGTTTCCATATCTTCTTGATATTTACACTTATTTGTGAAATATATCGTCCTCTATTTCAAATCATTAATGAAATAAGAAACAAATATTTTTTCACAACATAGATTATACGTAAGTCCAGTTCTTTTTAGTTTAATGCGTCATTAAACCCAATGTACTCTTCAACAATACTCTAATATAGGTGTGTCTGATACCTGGTTGTGCAGCGTGGACAGGTCCTGCATGAAGTTGTGGTGCTTGCGCTGCAGCGCGGACACGGAGAGCGCGTCGCGGCCGAGCTCGTCGCTCACTCCGCGCGCCTTCTCGTTCACGCGCTGCAGCGTGTCCTTGCAGTCGTGGAAGTACTTGTGCAGCTCGCGGGACGCCGCCAGCATCTGGCTCACACACGTTTATTGAGCATACAACAGTCAATTTAAAAAAATGTGTGCGTGTACTAGTGTACACACGTAAGAAGTGAAACTTCTTTATGACCTTATTTAAAAAAAAAATAATTTACTTTATGTAACTTTACAGAAATACGTTGAATCACGCGTGGTAGGGATAAGAAAAAGATAGCGCGTAACAAAAAAATGTCACGCGTAACGAAAAAATGTTACACTACATTTTTTTCCAACCCCGATAAAGAAGTTTCACTTCAAAAATCTATGAATTTGCAAAGTAACCCAAAGAACTGTATACAATTGATATAGACGAATTACATAATCACATTAAGAAATACAAAACTATTTTCTGCTTTGATAATATTTGGTTATGGTTATCGTTTTTAGTCATAAATCTTTTAATTTTGTAAAAAAATATCTTAGATAAAGTGTACATTATTATCAATCATTTTGCACAATATCAACATTACACATTATTTTTATCTCACCTGTGTCCTAGTATCAATAAGCTCGAGCAGATCCTGCCAAGTCTCCTTGAGGCCCTCCTTCCACTGCGCGATGGTGGCGTTATCCGAGTGTCCCATGGCGATCATCTGGTCGGCGATGCGTTCCGCGGTGGCCACGCGTTCGGAGCCCACCATTTGGGTCTCGCGAGCGAATTCCTTGAAGCGCTCCCAGAGCAGCTGTAATAAAAAAATAGAGTGAATTTATAGAATACTTGCTTCGCCACATGGTTTCACACACAATAACCCGCGGGTAAATCAAGTATTCTTATGTATTACATATTAAGCTACATGACTGTAAAGTATCATCAAGGCCTGTTCAATTGTTTTAATAAATCAATACACTTCTGACAAAGTTTCATATTTATAATATTTGTAGGACTAGCAGCATATGATAATATCTGAAACTGGATCAATTTGTTGCGACTTTTATAATATGATAAAGAAAAACCCATAGATATTATGACACGGATTAAGTCACTTTTGGCAGCTTATAATGTGATTTGAGCGTTTCTACCAATATTAAAACAGGATGGTTCTCAAGAGTACTGTATATTTAAGAAAAATATGTGTCATTACTTACAGTAACATGTTCATAATCCTGTCCGAGTTCTTGCGAACTAGCGACCAGTTCGCGTTCAGTGATCCATTGCTCCAGATCATCGACCTCTCTCGACAGTTGGAAGAGTCGTAATGCTTCGTCGAGTTTGGCGCGTCTTTCACCGGCAAGGTCCTTCAAACCAGCGTATAGTTTGTCCACTTGGGACTGTTTCACGGAGATCTGTTCGCTGTTGGGTTTATTTAGAGCTTTTAGTATTATAAAAAATGCAATAAAAATGAAAGAAAACTTTTTGCTATATAATTCTTCCTACCCTATATAAAAGAGACAGAGAAAGTGATAATAGTAAACAATTTTTAATTAATAGCTCGAAGGTAGGAAGCTATAACTGCAACAATATTTATTTCTTCTTTCTTTATATTTGGAATGTTGCTAGGCATTATTACTACATTTTGGTCAGCACATAATTTGATCAATCAAACATAAGTAATATTTATGTTAACAATTTAGACTATTGTTTGTATTTACAATAGTGATTATTACCTTAGAGGATGTTCTTCAGCAGTGAGCTGACGGACAGTTTCACCTAGTTGACGGATGGTATTCGCGTAGTCATCTACCGCTTGTTCCAAGATCTCGTGTTTCTTGATCAAGTTCTGAGCGGAAATTTCGTCTTTTCCACGGTCTTCTACCATCATGTATAATTCCTGTTCGCTCATCCACGCCTCGGCTTCGTTGGCGTCGAATAGATATTGGTGAGCCTTCTCCCATTGAGACAGTTTGTTCTTGCGTTCTTCGATGGCATCTGTAAGTGAACATTTGTTTAAGCTTTGCTCTATTTATTGTATATTTTTAGTTCAACGTTGTTCAACATACATAGTTGAGTTTTAAATGGTTAATTCCCAAGAAGTTGTTGTTTTATTAATAGACATTATGCTATAATATATTGCAATTTGCATATAATAAATAAATAATAAATAGATTTATGTTAACTCACCTTTAAGTTCTCGCCACCGCGCGGTGAGCTCGTCAATAAGCCTCTTGAATTCGGGCGAATCTTCATGACCCTCGTCAATAAGCTTTTGTCCGTTAGAAATAACTGTCAGAATTCTTGGCTCGTGGTTGTCAGTCTCCGTTTTCAGTGACTGATTCTTCTTCTGCAGCATTTGCACATTGAATAAGGAGTTGCCATAGTCTGTGCTGGTCGCTATTGGCATCTTCTCATGGATCCATAACTTCTCATCCTCGATATCGCGACGGAATTGGAACGCTTCCTTTTTCTTGGCCAATTGGCGTTGGCGCTCAAGCAATGGCGCTTTGAGTTGTTCGAAACGTTGCTCCACAAACTTCTTCTTCTCTTTAATCTCCTCCATTTTGTCAGGTACGGTCTTCTGCAGGTATTCCGCTTGCGTTTCGAGTTCGGTGACCTGCTTGGCTTTGACCGCCATCTGAGTCTCGATCATCTGTTGCTTCTGCATAAGAATATTCACAGATGCCAGATCAGTTCCCGTGTCTGTGTTTTCGATCTGTTTCTCCAACTCATTCATCCATGAATCGATATCGTCACAGGTCTGGTGAAGAAGGACTTCGCGGTTGGCGTCGAATAGACGTTCACCCTTATCCTTGGTTGTTGTTTGAAGATTTTCAAATTGATCTTGCAGTTCATGCATTTTGGGTGAAATAATTTCGACGAACTCCGGTTTCTGTTTCATGAGTTCCTCAGCCGCGTTCTGTACTGCGAATAAACGTTCCTTGTTCGCTGCGATTTCGGCTTCGAAGGCTTGATGGCGGGTCCACTTGGAGTGAATGGTCTTCGCTGAGCGGTAGGTGTCGTCTTGAGCAGTGACGTTCTTTTCTTGTACCCATTCGCCGAGCTCGTCGCAATCTTGAAGGAATTGATGCAACTGCAGTTGATCTTGGAGCTTTTCCATTTGTTGGAGAGCCTTCTCTCTGTTGGCGTCACGTCTGGCGCGAATGCTCTCAGCCTTGCGTTGGATTTTGTCGGCATCGAAGTGTCTCTCTTCGACGAGGCGGTTCGCGAATTGGACCACAGAGTTGATCTTGTCGTCGTTTGCCTCCATAGTTGTAAGGAAGGCCTCGTGTTCCTTGATCATGTTTTCCGCTTGTTCCAAGTTCGCTGGTGGCTCGGTCTTTGCTAGCCTGAGAACAAAAAATTTGTATTTTCAAATTCTAAGCATACTGGTATTTTAGTTTAATTTAATGCAATTTATAAAAATTTTAGCAACTTCTGAATTTATCATAAAGATACAAGATATTTAAACGTCACTTTATCTTTTTACTTATTATAATATTTATGCTTAATTGTGACAAAAAATCATATTTTCCAAGTTCACTATAAATAATATACAAATATGAATTAACTTAATAAAGGGCGCAAGATGGCAGCGCGTACAGCTCGTCACACGAAGGGACAAGACAGCATAGACTATAGACATTATTTTTTATAGCTAACCTGTGGTCCTGGTGCGCGAGCAGCACCTCGGCCTGGCGCGCGTCCCGCTGCAGCAGCTGCAGCTCGAGCGACTGCGTGAGCAGCTGCTGGCGGTTCTCCCACATCTGCTGCAGCTCGGCCCAGCCCTCCCGCAGGGCCTTCAGCCGCTCGCGCAGGAACATGTACTGCGGGTCGTCCGCTGTCGATGGCTCCTGCAAATAGATTTTATTAAACGCCTCCATACGTTAAGACCTTACTTCATAG
Source organism: Colias eurytheme (assembly GCA_907164685.1). Lineage (NCBI taxonomy): Eukaryota > Metazoa > Arthropoda > Insecta > Lepidoptera > Pieridae > Colias > Colias eurytheme. The sequence continues at coordinate 9,416 of CAJQZN010038869.1, read as the reverse complement.
GATCATTTCTATAGTAAGCTCTTCACGAGAACTCTTACGCCTCCATACCACACATTTCGTAATACGTAGTTTAGCCAAATGTGAGTTCGAAGTATGTTCGTATATTGACCATTATATTTGGATACAACACATTGTGGTACTAAATTTAATCAGATCAATATTTTTCTGATTTATAATTTACAAAGATACTAAAATATTGTGTTCAATATCTGAGTGCATTTTTATCTACTATTCATATAAAACATAACTGTCTAATACACTTCATTAAAGAACTTAAACAACTTAAGTAGACAGCTAACGATAATTTTAAATGCAATTTAAAAATATTTTTCATCCATACAAATGACAAATATAAACTTACGGCAGTGATCTTTTCTCCATACTCCATCATCTTCGCATACTCGTCCTTGTAGTTGTCGATCTCTTCCTTGATGGTCTGGTGTTGAGACAGCAACTTCTCTGCTTCCGGGAGACTTGATGGGATATCTGCATAAATAATATTGAATTTTTAAGTAGAGACTATTAAAATACTAAATTAATTATTATTTAAAATCAGGGCGACCAAAGTATATCACTTTTAGCTATAAAAATACTTTTGAATATCTTATATTTGCCATAAAACTGCATGTTTTATTATAAAGACTGTCATTGTTTCATAATTCTAATTCTATTAGGGATAAATAATTTTAATTACAATCTTACCTTCCGAAGCAACATCCGTCTGTGTCTTGGTGAGCCACGCTTGGAAGTGGTCCACGGATCGCAGGAAACGGTGAAGATCACCGGCCTCCTCCAATTTGGCGTCGCGTTCTTTGAGCTGTTAATTATAATAATTGTTTTAGAGCTTTGTAAAAAATTGTAATTATTTTATACATTTTTTTTGTCTATGTACATCCTATAATTATAATTTCAGAAATGAAACTTTTTATTTAATTTTTGGTTTATTTTAGTAATATGCTAGTGGTGTACTATGCTCAATGCAACTGGACTAGTTTTGCATACGCTGATAAAGTAAAAAAAAATTACAATAAACGATATTTAATTTTTTTTAAACTGTTTGATTACATCCTTCACGCAGCCCGGACATTGTTTAAAAAAACAACATTTTAAAAATGCGTGTGGGTGGCAAGGACGCGTTGCTAGTCTGACGCTGTAGACGAAGTTTTTATTTGAATTTATAGTAAAAATGCGCCGGGAATGTTTTGAGTATTTTTCGTGCTTTCGTGCTCATATGAAAAACTATACGTTTGTTTGATCTTAATACACTAAATCTGTTACATCTTAATTCTTAATACTATTATAAAGGCGAAAGTTTGTAAGGATATATGGATGTATGGATGTATGGATGTTTGTTACTCTTTCACGTAAAAACTACTGAACCGATTACAATGAAATTTAGCACACATATAGAGGGTAACTTGGATAAACACATAGGATAGGTTTTATCCCGGAAATCCCATCCCGGAACGGGAACTATACGGGTTTTCCTTTGAAAACGCGGGCGAAGCCGCGGGCGGAAATCTAGTCCTGTATATACCGAATCCGATTAATTCAGTATTCGGTACATGTTAGAGTCGGTACTATGCTGTGACGTCATCTGTCCAAGCTTACCATCTGCGTGAGCTGCTCCCAGTTGTCCGTGATGGTGACAACGCGGTCGCGTATGAGCCGCGCCTCGTCCGGGTGCTCGTCCTCTATCGCGCTCGCCTCGCTCTCTAGGGACGTGATGCGCGCCTGTATCGCGGCAAGGTCGCGCTCCATGCCCGATAGACGGCGCTGCAGTGTCATAACGCCTGCGGATTGGAGTTTATTTTGATTTTGTTCATTTACGTGTTGATTACTTAAAATAACAGAATATACAACAGAGGTTAAGCCGGGTCCGCAGCGACAATTTTCTAACAAAACATGTTATCGAAACATGTTTGCAAAACCGCTCGTCCGCTGCGCCTATTTTTGTTATTGTTTTTATTTCATTAGAAATATAGAGAATATAGGCGGACGGACCATAGATAAATTAGGACGGACGTCTTCTTCTCGTGAGTGCGAACATAAAATGCGTTCCTTCCCCTCCCCGCAGGCGAACGCGGGGGATGTTATCCATTCGTCTCGGCAAACATGTTATTGTGATTTTGCTAACAAAACTGTTAGGCCACGCCCCTATTCGGTTAGCAAATCGTGTTAGCTAACACGATAACACGTTGCAGGGGACCCGGCTTTAGAAAGGAATTTTGTGATTTGTATCAGAACGCTATACGCGTGTGATGCGCGCTTGTATCGCGGTCAGATACCGCCCACAAGACGCTTCTAACCTCTTCTATATCGAAGCAAACAGCTACAATGAATATTTTTTTCTTTAAAGTTTGGTGTTATTAGCGAGTAATATTCATTTAGAAATTGAGATGGATTTTAAATGTGGTTTATAAATTATTTTCATATTCCAAGATAGCCACAATCACGTCGTCAAAAAGAGTACTTTTGACGAGTTATTTTCGTGCAAATTTTCATTAAATTTTGTAGACACGGTCCTGGCTTGCTATTTTTAATGAAATATGAGCAAAGAAGCAATATTAAAGAACTTGATTTATATTGAAAGCTACAGACACAAAAATATTCTAAATAATTTTGTAATCACAACATCAACCTAATTATTTGGAATTATACAACATAAATAACCACTTACCGTTGAGATCCATCTCCAAGTTGTCTGTCTGTTGCAATATGCGCTTCTTGTCTTCGATCCATGAGACGGTTTCGCGGCACTCGATGTAGAACGTCTGTACGCCTTGGGCGGACTTGAGTTCGTCCTTCTTTGCCTCGGCCTAGAAAACGAAACGTTTTTTTATACTACATACTGGATATTTAATTTCAATTTATAAATTAAGAAATATCAATTGAGAAGGATTTAAATGTCTTAGTACCGAATCAATACTATACTTTAATGAAGAAATATTTGTTACTTGCAATGGACACATCCAAAAACTACTATAGAAACTTGAAATTTCTTTTACTAGTAGAAAGTTACATTCTGTCTGCTTTTTTAAGCAGTTTTATGTTGGTACAATCGCAGCCTATTTTAAATTTTATTACCTTCTCTCTCAACCCGCTCCAGGCCTGGTTGAGCTGAGCCTGTCGCTCCTGAATGCGTGGCGCTTCAGGGTGTTCCACGTGAATGAGCTGCCTAGCCAACTGGTTAACCACGGCTACGCGGGACGCGTTTGCGTTCATCTCCTTGTCGAAACCGTCGTATCTGTGAATGCGTATTGAATTAGTTATGAAGTAAACGTACAGAAATCTTGCTAATTATTTTAGAAATTGAAAAATATAAACGGAAATATTAGTCAAATAATTGCTATTAAATGCATTGACAGTCATGGGGTTAAAATGTGTACCTAACTAACAAATAGTGTATCATTGCAGCTTGTAATTGGGTGTATATTTTCAACTTTTATAATTTATATTGTGTCTACAGCGGTATAAAATATCAAGCTTAGAGGCTGCGCCAGTTCAGACACTACCCACACGCACCTGTGCTTCATGATCTCCACGTCATCAATGTCCTTGGGCGGGTGCATGGTGTCCAACATGCGGTCCTTCTCCGCGATCCATTGGTCAGCTGCATCTGCTTCAGCCAGCAGCTTGTGCAAGGATAATGCGTCGAGCAGCCGCTGCTTGCGGAGCCGAGCAAGCTCGGACAGCTCGCCGAGCCGCGCGTCCATAGCGCCGAGACGGTCGCGGACTTCGGCACTGCTTGCGTCCTCGGGGCTGAGCTCGCTTGCCTGTAACACGTCATTATTATTAGTTATGTCATATGTGTAGATGTACAATAAAACATATGTCAGTTAAAACAGCAAATGTGAAAAAAAAGTTTTAATATGTGTAAAACTTGCAACATAAATCCAAATATATAATCTGTATACAAACATATGGTTCTAAATAAATATATTTTTCATTATCATAAATAATAAAGTTAGTAGTTGATTTACGTAAGATAAATAAAAAATGTAAACTTTAAAAAAGTTGCAAAAACGTTAAATCGCGCTTCACAACGCAACTGATACGCTACGCAACGGACGAATACGAAATTAATTTAGTAATACAAAAATGTACATTATGTAGCGTAAAGGATATCATACCTGTTGCTTGAGTTGCTGAATAACATTAGCATAGTGCTTGAGTTCGTCTGTAACGTCCTTGTGTTTCTTCAACAAGCTTTGCACTTGAGCTTCATCCACACCGGTGTCTTCGGATGATACCAACCTGAACAAAAAAATCAACAACATATTTACAAACTTTGTGCATACATATTTTACAACTATGTATATGAAGAACCCTATAGATCACATGTCGATTGCAAGTCCAAGATGACTACAAATTTCGCAGTCATCTTGTTGAATCTGCTATTTGATTGAATGACTAGTGCAACCTCTTCGCTGAACGTCATTTAGCATAGTCATTGGTTTGGATAAGGGGGTGGATTATTTTACGTTCATTGTATTTTAAACTATATCGAAATACCGGCTCGTAACCGTCTTCCTGTGAATTTTAGAATTGAATTCTGTCGTTATTTAATAAACGCGCTAGTCATTCAATAAAATATCAGATTCAACTAGATGCCTGCGACCTAAATATGTAAAGGGCACTAACCAGACAAATTACATTGTTATTTTGTAAAAATTTTTGTGAACAAAAAGTTTTTAATAAAGTTTAAGTTTATTAACCGCAAGGTGTCCAGCATCCAGGCGTCGATGTCGTCCGCGTCGGCGAACAGCTGGTGGTAGCGCACGGCGGCGTCCAGCCGGTTGTTGCGCAGCGACACCACGTCCAGCAGGTGGTTCCACTGCGACAGGATGTCGCGCAGACGCTCCTGGACAACCATTGTAATGTCACATTATGAAATTATAGTCGTTACACGGTGAAGTTTAGACAGGTCAATCGTGAACGCACCGAGAGACGTGCCGCGGGAGGCCCGAGCCTCCCGCGGCACTCAATTATAGCTAGGGCTCGAGCCCTAGCTATAATTATGTTATGTTGTTCTTGATTATTACATTCCATTTCATAGCAGCTCCAATCACTATGTAGAGGCTGCTATGTTAATGTTTTCATCATCACTATTTTATTGTCTTATGATTATTACTAAATTAAAACACTGTGACATTTACAAGCATATTTTCAGATTAAATACGGCAAATGTTACTTTAAAAGGTTATAAATTAAAGTATTTTTAAGGTCATGTCAATTTTAATAAACCAAACAGTCGTAACAAAAGCAAATCTTATTAATTAAATTATACCATTCCATAATAAAGTTCCATAAATCCCAACCACAATACATAACATAAAACATAACTAACCTGTATGCGATCAGCTCCAAAGTGTCCCTGCGAGATGAGCTCATCGCCCACCGCAGCGACGTCCATGAGTTGCGGCTCGTGCGCAGAAACATCTGCCTCTAGCGCCTTGTGCTTGGATATCAGCAGGTACACTAAAACAAACATTTCAAATTATATTATGTACTGGTGGTGCCATTTTATAGCTTGAGAAGTCGAATTAACCGATGCAAATGTCTATTGACATTTTAATAGTTGGCATCGAAACATTTAAGTATTTTATATGAATGCACAAATATTTTTAGTGCTATGCATAAGCATGTTATCACAATAACATTTTTTGAGCTCTGTTTCGTACAAATTAAAGAAGAATATAACATTTAAATTGAATTACATTTAAAAATATCTAACAATATGATCTTCTTAACAAGAATATATACCGTTCATCTATACTTATAATAAATCTGTAGAGAGGCCAATTCTGTACATGAAATATATTTAAAAAAAAACTATGAAGGGGTGATAAGGGATCGCTACTGATGCCAAAAATGCAATCAGTAAAATTTTTGTCTGTCTGTCTGTCTGTCTGTCTGTCTGTCTGTCTGTATATTCGTTATAGAAACAAAAACTACCCGACGGATTTTAAATAAATTTGGCACAATTATTCTTCATACTCCTGGGCAGGTTATAGTAAAAGAATCATGTAAATCGGTGTAGAAACACCAAAGTTATACATGAAATACGTTATAAGTCATCGCGCGTGAATACAGAATTATGCCATAAGGATTATTTTTGTGTATCAGTTGCCGCGTTCGACGCGCTTCGCGGCGGGAGCTATAAAAATTAAAAAGGCGGCGGGTCTGCACCCGTTTCGCGTTGTCACGGCATCACGTGTGAATGGCTGAACCGATTTTGATTATTCTTTTCTATTATATTCCTTGAAGTACGAGGATGGTTCTTATGTAGAGAAAACGTAAATATGTACCACGGGCGAAGCCGGGGCGGACCGCTAGTCCTATAATAATATCTCACTTACCAGTTGTAAGATCATGACCGATGTCATCAACAGACACGATCTGCTCCTTCTCCTTGATCCAGTTTTCTTCATCGGCCATGTCCCAGTAGAACTGCCACAGTTTGCGGCTGTCTTCAAGGCGCTTCCTGTTAGGATAAACATTTTGCATAAATTATTAATTCTGAGTTATCTTACAAGAGCGTTTTTTTTGTAAATAATTCACATTCTTGTTTTTCTTAGGATTATTAGGAAATTTCGTAGGATTATGTTAATTCTGAGTTATCTTACACGAGCGTTTTTTAATATAATTCACGTTTTTGTTTATAAGGTTGATATAATCAAGTCCAGAAATCTTATAACATATTTGGTAGGAATATCAACCAATTTCCAAATTTTAATTTTCCATGTATAACTGTGTTGTAACTAATCTTACTCCCCACCATGTTAAAAATTAGTTAATTTTGCTCTAGTAAAAAACATGATGATTGGCAAAAAAAAAGTATGAGCTGAAATCTCCAGTCATATTTTCATCCAAATGTGGAATATTTATATGTAATTTTTTTTTTCAATCCTCTTTTAGCGTACCTCCTTTCAACAGCAAGGTGCACGAGCTCAGCATACGCGTTCTCGAGTTGTTGTATGCGCTCCACGGTGATGGCCGGGTCACATGGCCGGTAGTTGCCCTCTTCCACTTCTAGGAACCGCTGCGATTGGCCTACAACAACCTGCAGAACGAATAATTTTAAAATTTATTCAGGACAATTTTCACACACGGCACGGTCTCATCCCATACTAAGCTCTCGCTTGTGTTATGGAAACCAGATGGCTGATAAACATACATATATAATTTTAAATAAATACTTATATAGATAATTAACACCCAGACACAGAGCAAGCATCTATGTTCATCACACAAATATTTGCCCCGGGTGGGAATCGAACCCACGACCTCTGGCTTGGAAGGCAGGGCCACTACCAATCAAGCCAACCGGTCAGTCAAATTTAGAAAGAAAATTGTCATTTAGAGTATCTAAGAAAATTTGTTTCCTAACAATAATAACTTTCAAGATATTTAATACTGATAAAGGTGACAATGAAAATCATCAAATTATGTTGAGCCAATACAAGAAATAGTAACAATACTATCCGAGTATCTTTGTTTAGAGCTAAAAGAATAGCCAAAACGCAATAAATAAATAACACATCAAAATTTATTCCGCCATACTTCCGTTAAACATATAAATTACCTTGACTCGTTCGCCAAGTACGTTGATGTCGGCTTCAACAAGAGCGTGCTTCTGCAGCAAGTCCTCAACGCCCATGAGATGTTTGCCGTAATCGTCTGTGAGCAGGCGCATCTTGATCTCCTCCATTGAATCCAGGATGTATAGCATTTCCTGAAATATTATGTTTTGTGAGTAACTTAGTAGTCATTATATTAGTACAAATAATCATGTTTTTGATATTATTTCTACTATCTTGAACTTGTAACCCTTATTTCTTGCTGAATTTATGATATCATCTAGGATGCTTTACTTAAACTGAAAGTAAAATAAAAAAGATGATTTGTTTAATTGTTAACAAGGTGAGTTTGAACCTGACGAAATTCTAGTTTATTAAATTAGTAATATTTTGTATGTTATATTTATATCTGTACATGAATGTTCTAGACAAACTATTTGGTTTTACGAGATTTAACGATCAACACGTTCAATCTCCGCTTAATTTATCTCATAATTTTAATTCACCTGGAAGTTCTGCTGCAGCTGCAAACTGAGTTCCAAACGAGCTCGACGCGCACGCAACAGTTCAAGCAGATACGCCCACAAACGTAGAACGTTGTCACGACGGGCACACACACGCTCAATGTCATGGTACCTGTGTAGATGTTTTGTTACGTTTTCAAAGCTGCCTCTAGTTATTTATTTATTTATTTATTACTCTTTAATAAAACTATACATGGGAAACTTATTGCTAATTTATACAAAGCAAAAGAAGAAAAGTATAGTTTATTAGGCGGCCTTATCACTTAGTAGTGATCTCTTCCAGGCAACCTGGGCAAAAGGTAACAAGCTTACTGAAATTACGGTGGTAGGTAGAAAAAAAAAGGCAAGTTAAATGTGGTTAGGTGGCAAATTGATTTATAAAGTTGGTCTTGAATATTAACAGAAGATTGGTAATTTTGCTTTATACCCCCTCTTAAAGATACAAACACACAGACTTAACGCGGGAAGCGACATTTCTATATAGTGATAATATTAGTTTACTGTAAGCCCCAATAGATGGCGCTACTGAACTTTAGCGCGAAACAAACTCGCGCTATTGATATTTTTTCTTACTTTCATATTATAAATTTGTTTGAGTGTGATGGCCAAAGTTTGTTTGAAAACGCTAATTTAATATTTTTGCTTGTGGCAACTAGGTGAATCTAGTACGCCACTTATAATAAATTTTGCAAATTTTACAATTATGGAAATGAATAATGAACCTGGGCAACTGAGTCTCCTCAAAGGCTCAAAACATGAATTTTTGAAGTTGATAGTAAATGATCGTAGTTGTTTGCCGACAATACGGCGATTATGAATAGATAGACATCTACAATGACGACCGATCGCAGACATTCAGACACAATTTAGGGCTCCCACACTAAACCGCATGGACATAATATTATCTTTTAGGCCATCCACACGTCTGCCGAACAATGTGTATGTGTAATGTCCTTTGTGTTCGTTGTTTGTCACGTTGTTCGGCAGACGTGTGGATGGCCTTTTAGGTTAAACAAGCAAATTAATTGGTTAATCTAAGATTATATGTCCATGTCCAATTATTATGCCTTTTGTTATAGTATAATTTGATGCCAGAAACAATTGTATCTTTTGAGTTGTCACATACCGTCATTAGGTTCAAAGTGTCAAATTATGTGTTACAAAAACCTTGAAGGATGTGTATCGAAAATAAAGCGGTTACTATCCTGTCTCGATTTGTCGATTTCTTTTAAGATCTGAAGGTAATATGTATACCATTAAATTTGGGTTTTTGACGGTAAAGTATCTTTCTATCACTTAGGGCCGATTT